>JACEIK010000972.1:222007-270197 GCA_018107945.1 Datura stramonium | reverse complement strand
TTTGCATACTCGGTACCAGTGGTACTGACGCCCGTTGGGGCGCTGCATTACTTGCCTACAGGTACTCATAGACGAGGAGGCGATCCCTCGTGATTCCAGCTAGCTCATAGAATTATCAGCTCCTGTCATCCGGAGCTTGATATCCAGAGGTGTAGTTCATTTTCTTTTATTGTTCAGTATGGGTAGGTCAGGGCCCTATCCCGAACATTTTATCAGTACTCATAGAGGCTTGCAGATTGTATATATACATCTCCTTGTGGTTAGTTGTGCCGGTCGTATGGGGTCGTATGTATGTTTAGCTGTTTAGTGTTGTTGATTGTGTTGGTCGTGTGGGGCCGTATTCAGATAGTAGTGGTGACATTTCCGGTCACGTAGATGTTCAGTATTCATTATATTGAGTTAGAGATAACTAGACAGCATGGTGGCCTTGTCGGCCCACATAGGTTTCCCTATAAGGTTCTCACATTTCCGAACCAATCTTTATTCTTCGAATTCTATTTTATATCATAACAATTGATAATTTGTTGGGCACACACCTCGGTCACATCACCATAATCACTAAAAACTGAAGATCATTGTACACACATGCCAAAGGGTCTTATTTCTGCTCTTTCAGTCATGATCTGTAGGGGACTCTAGAAATTCATGTATTGTAACGGTGTGGTACCCGCTCATACTCATATGCTCGTTAGGATGCTTCCCATGGACACGAGCCACTCTATCATAACCGCTTGCCCGGATGCTTCCCTCGGGCATGAGTAACTCATCTCAGGACAAAACATGTTATCCACTTTCATTCTCATACTTTGGTACTTTTCTACTAAGTCAATTGACATGACCTTTAGGAGGCCTCATCTTACCTCCCTCTACTTGGATATCTATACAATTCATTGTTCATTTTCGTGACAATAAAAAAGAATACATATAACATCTCAAACATCCAATTTCACATCACATAAGTAGCAATATCATATAAGATTCACTTCAGCAATTGAATTTAATAGGTGAATTATTAACAAAAAATAGTGTCTGCGGACCAATTCCACACATTATCATTCCACACACATATACGTCATTATATAAAGTCTAACTCCTTCTAAACCATAACTTACCTTGATTGGAGGATTCAAGTGCCAATTACTCTGATGGAGCCTTGCCTTTCCTCACCACCTTGAAACATTCAAAATCTACAACAACAATTACCGACTAATCTATCATTTACTCTTCAAATAAGGGTCAACGAAATTTAAGCTCCCCAACTTTATCCGGTAACACGGTCTCAATCGCTACCCACCCAGGAATCATCGTGTTCTATTCACATAACAATCATTTCTATCCCGAGTAATGGAGTTCCTGCTCCTTAACCCCTCATTAGGAGTTACTAGGGCTAATAGTCTTATTTTATCAAACTACGGGTCTCAATTGCCCTACCCTTATGCACATGCATTCACAATCCCCTAAGAAATGCTCATTACTCTCTTCCAGACCTAGGGACCAACATCCACTAGTTTTCTATTAAACAACCCTAACTTCACAAGTATGTTTTCACGATGTTGATTACATTCTAGGGTTCTTCAACTTAGGAATTCCCACCATTAGAGGTCCCCACAGTTTGCGGGGTTAGGGAGTCAAAAAGTAGGAAATAAACCAAAATTCTTACCTTGAAAAGGAGAAGTTCTCTACCCTTGGGGAAAATCGCCCTTTAACTTCTAGGTTAGGTGCTTTAGAATAATGGGGTAAACCCCCTTGAAATCGCCAAAATTCACTTATTGCCTCCTAGTCATCCACTCTGACAATCACATTTTTCGCGACGGCCGAGCCACTATGGTGGTGGGGATACGCCTGGTCGATGGTTACTCTCTGATACACATAGGGCCTCCAACCATGGTAAGCGATCTCGTTGTAGAATCTTTTCACTTCCTCCGGTAGTCACTCATTGTAGTAGCTCTCTTTCACACATACGAACCATTCCTCAATCTAAAGTTTTAACTAACACTCACCCAACACCTTTGTTACACCCCATAAGTTCTTATAGATTAACCAATGTGTTTGTATGTATGTCAAGGGTTTTATAATACAACGCGTACGGAAAAGGCTCGGGGAATGAGCGGACGAGTATGGAGTCGGCGGCGAGGTGGCTAGAAGGACAGGCGCATTTGGCACACATCGCCCGACTCTTGTGCTACAAGTAGCGCCTTTAGCCCCCACCTTACTTGCCTCCTATACAAGGGTTGAATTAATTCTTTTGAAAATATTTCCTTCGGCGAGAATAGGGAGAAGCGACGGGGTTTCGATAAATTTTCGTCAAATTACGCTATCAAACTCGTCCAACGCAAATTAACTTCGGGAAACAAGTTCTAGGCCTATGGGAAACATCTCTGCCCGAGTTAGTCCTTTAAAATTCTCCTATACCGAGCCCCAGAGTAAATTGTTGAAATTGTTCCAAATTGGATTCTAAATGGCCCACGGGGAAATAGGTAAGCATTTCTCCCTTCTAAACTCTTGAGAAATTATAAGTGTTTGGCCGAATGAAATGAAGTTGAAGTTATAGTTAAACCTGTGGAGGATATCGTAATTAAACGATTCCTATTATTAAAATAGCCTTATTTTCTCGGTATAAAAATTTGTTATGTAATGGAATCTCCCGGCTAGAGGTTGAACTAACGAATAAATGAGAATCGACATTCGAGTATGTTAAGGTTTATTTCTTAACAAGTTATTCTCGTCATATAATGAGACAACTTATGCTCTTGAATGTGGTAACAATTCCGTATGTTATTATTAGTTGTTGCTTGTAGATAATGGTTATATATTCTATGGTTAGCTAATAGAAAACGTACCTAGGCTAGATTATAGTATCCTCGTCAAGGGAAGAGCGGCTTAAGTGTGGCACACCACAGTGTTATAGTAATTGTTTTGTCATACATTCCCTTGCGTTAGTAGAATTTTAATGTGTTTCCTCCATGCCCAAGGCCTTAAAGGATTAGGGTGGTATTGGGCAGTTTATTAAATTGGACAGCATAGGGTGTAGGCAGGTGATATAACTTATAATTTGATGCCTGGATAGATAGTGGCCTTTCGCTAGAAGCGTTGGCGTACATTGACGCCTATAGGCAGAATTGATTAAATAAGTCCCACCCTAGAGTCGGTAGCAGCAAGGTTCTTAGGTGGAAAGAGGTAACGACCTATTATATAGTTATACCTTTGCTAGGAATTATTAGTTGCGGTCGACTTAGTGTCACATCTCTGGTCTCCGGGGAGGTCACTCTAGTCATATGAGTCGGATAGACTCGTGGATACCTGTGGAAGGGATGCATCGGTAGCAAATACAGGCCAATGCCACACAGCCCACTCATATATATACTAAATTACGGAGTTGTCGCTTGTGTCTAGGACCAAGTAAACCTACCTAGGAGGTTAGGGATCACCCCCAGAGAAGTTATGTGAATTACGAGCAGGGCAAGAAGTTAGTATCCAAGGGACTAGAATCATAGTAGCATAGCATTACCTTCGGGCAAGAAATTATATCAAATTGCACGGCAAGATCAGAAATTCGACTACTCAAAGGAGCATGTCGATTAAGTGGCAACCCTACGGTTGTCAGTAAAAAATAATTAGGCAGTTGACCATTCACATTTCATTATGATTCACTTATGAGCTACCACGCCACGCACTTGATATTTAGAGTCCCATTAGGCCACTGTAGTTCTACCCTATTTGATCCAGGCCGTCGGAGAGATTGCCAGTCACTATCGAGGATCCCACGAGAGACGAGGGTAGGTTGGCTATAACACCCGGTATAGTCATAGGAACTTGGATAGGGATATATAGATTGATGTGTACTTACTAGGGCTTACGGGGTCGGGTAGGTTATTTATGTTGCTTGTACCTTCCGGGCTTATAAGGACCGTTAGGTTCTTGGTTGTATTCTTGTCTGCTGTCATAGCTTATGAATATGTAATTGTCCAATATTAGCTCATATATGTGTATTGTTTCTAGTGTAGGTTATGATAAGCAAGCTTACGGGTTAATGCCTTCTGCCCATTACGTTCTACTTACTTTCGGTCTTTATGCTTATTCAGCTTTTTTTTACCGCACCCCCTTATTCGTAAACATTGTATTGATGCCTTTATGGTATTTGCATTACTTGCCTACAAGTTTAGACGGACAAGATTCAAGGATCTTCGTACTTGATTGTTGAGTCGGCGGTTTGGCCCAGCTCCTTTTCATTAAGAGTTTCTAGGTTGTATAGGTTACAGTCTTTTATTTATATAGCATTTGGGTAGGTTAGGGCCATATCTTCAACCATTATTTCTATTCTTAGAAGCTTGCGAGACTACGGTGTTTAGTTAGTTGGTTGTCATTTTCTTTGTGGAGCGTATGCATTTCTTATTCTACGTGTTGGCCGTGTAGTGCCTGATATAGTTTCTGTTTCATTTGGTTATACCTAGACAATATGGTGGTCTTGTCGGCCCTTAAGATCCCCTATTAATGTTATGTTGGCTGGATTAGCTATTCTTTTGTTGCGTGGCCTTGTTAGCCGAGGCTATACTTACAAGCGAGATAATATGCCAGTTTGTTTTCTTGATTTTGAGTCGTTAGTAGGCACCGGAGTGTGCCTATGCTCGGCTGGGCCAACCCGATTCTAGTATGGCATTTGGTGCCGGTCATGACTCCCAAGGTGGGGCATGACAAGCTTGGTATAAGAAAGTAGGTTATATCTAGGGAGTAATGCAAACTATGGATAGTAGAGTCTTGCTTATAAATGTGTTGTGAACCTCATTCTGTTAGGAGGCTAGAAGGCATGATAGTATGGTGACACTTTCTTCTTCTCGGATCGTCTTTGTAAGCCAGGTTGTATAGGGATGATCCTAAGTTTTAATTGTTGTGTGCATGCAGGAGTAATGTTTGATATGGGACAGAGTTTACAATTAACGACAAGTTAGATAAAACAACGAGGAGAGGGTACAGTGAAGTGCCATAGTTGGGGAAGAACTGACCCTAAAGGCGAGAGGCAAATGTCTTCTAATCCCTCCATCACCCTCTGCAGAGCGTGAGGAACCTTATAAAGTAATAGATATGCTAACCTTTGTCCCATTTCTTTTTAGAGCCTCGAGTAGGAAGTCGGGAGTATAGCGTATATGTATAATTTGACTTACCTATTAGATATAGGATCGAACGGGGTCGACAACTGACGTTGGATTACTTGGGGGTATGAACGAAGGGAATTGCGGGATTCTTACCTCCGACACTTCGGATGTTGTACGGTTCCATACCACTAGTTCTATTGTAGTAAGAAATTGCTATCTTCCTCCTCCCAATATTGTTTTCAGTATAACAAAGATTATAAGTATTGAGGTGATGTTGTCTAGAGTAAATAGTAAAGGAGGGCTAGATCCGTTGACTCCTAGAAAGTGTTAGAAGGTGGTTGAGGCCCCTAGTGTTTACATAAATTATCTAGGCGTTTACGGTAGTAATGTAGAAGGTAGATAGGATTTCAGTAACAGGGTGTGTGGGAGAGTCCATAGCGATAAACTGATAATAGTAAAAGTCCGAGGTTAGAAATAGGTCGATTTTATCGCGAGTGTGCTATGTGGTAGGATATACCTACGAATAATGTCTATGGCCTAGTTGGTTATGTCGAAGGAAAAAGAGATCATATGAAGGGAAATTGGCCGAGGGAGGGTCAGAACAATACAGGTCAACAAACTTAGTCAGCAATACCTTTGATAGTATGAGGCATGGGGCACGAACCCCGAGATCTTATTCTATGGAAGTAAGGGGAAGGCACAAGTATTTAACTGAGGAAAGCAGGAGCCACCTCTAGGTTGAAGTAGGTTGTGAGCATGGGACCGCGAATGTCGAGAAATAAGCATCGAGTTTACAATTAAGAGATAGTAAGTTTGTAACCTAGAATGTTGCAATAATACCACCTGTGAATGTAAGTGGCGAAACGAGAGACTCTAACCTGAGTACGGCTTGGAGATAAGGCATGACGGAAGTTATTGGCCTTAAGATAATAAGGGATGATCGTGAGACCCCGAGAGGTAAGCTGCGTTCCCAGATGGCGAGTACTTCATTAGTAGACTATGGCCAAAGTGCACCATATGCATTGCTCCGCCACCCAGAGTTTAGTGAAAATATACCCAGTGCGTAAAAGAGAGAACTATTGATGACATGGGAAGAGGGAAGATACCTTTGAGTCGTAGCATAGAGCTCCGATGACCAGCCGGGGAGTTGGCGGTAAAGGCAGAAGCGAGCCGGTCGAGGAGATAGCGCGTGCACAGCCAGAGGATGGAGAGTAGTCAACATGAATATAGTTGTAGGGTTACCTTGTACAAGATGTAAATTGACCCTATTGAGTCATGTATAGAAAGGCTAACCACATCAGCTCATGTCTTGCGGGATGGAAGTATGTTTCAGCCCCAAAGCTTATGCAGTTAAGTGTTTAAGAAGTAGTCCCAGCTACGTTGAGCTAAACTCTGGCGAAGAGGCATAATTCCCATCTAGGTTCTAGGAAATTTGTTAGAACATATTGGGGCGTATGTTAACTTAAGTACGGTTTCTCATTCCCAAGAAATAGCCAAGTAGAGCCTGACTCGGCCGTCGGAGATCTATTATGGGTGGAAACAGAGGCCCACACTAAATGACCTAAAGTAGATAAAGTAGGATAATTGAATCGAGCATACTAATATATCATCCAAACGCGAGGAAGTTAAGCTTATCGAGAAGGATATGCAGAACGCCAGGAGTTGTCAGCCCTACCCTAACATATGGCATAGTGTGTATGGATTGAGCGCACTTGGCCCCGGACTTCTGAAAACTTCATCAATAAAGGCATTGTGAGATCGATAAAAGGGGCATACCCCGATCCTAGATTCATTAGGTCTTACGAGATCCTCGAAGATTGGCTAATGACCTATGAGATAGAGTTACCTTAGCTGGGATCTATTCATCAACACTACGCAAGCACATAGATGGCCTTTTTTGATTAATTCATTGGATAACAAAGGTATAGAAGTGTTGTTCCACGGAGGGACTTTAGCCAGATTACGAGCCATCTTAGAAACTTGAAAGTTGTAGCTTAAATAGGGGAAAAGAAATATAAAGAAATGAATTGAAAAACTATGAATAATGTGACTATGATGAGGATATACAGACTCGGACAATTTAAGTTAAGCGAGATCGTTTCGGTTGTTGCCTCTGACTGATTTTGAGATTCTGAATTATTATCGATTGTTAACATATATGTGACAGAGACCATGTTTTAGTTGAAAGTAAGCGTCCTATGAGGCATGTTGTTGGACTTTTACGTGTTTCGAGGTTCTCTGGATAGTCCACACTACGAGAGGAGACTTTGCTGAAATTTTTTTAGCATTAGCCAAAAAAGCTTAATATTTTAAGGTTGGGATTATATTCGAGCATGAATGTTCCTAGGGAGGATGTTACACCTAGTAAGTTCTTACTCGATTAGCGGTGCGTTCGTACATACGTTGAGGGTTTTAGAGTATAACGGATATAGCAGCTCGGGAATCAATGAATAGTGCACGAGTCGACGGCAGGAGGACGGGGCCGGAGGCCAGCGCGTGGTGAGCTCGCGTCGCGCCAGAGCTCTAGGCGCTACGGGCCAGCGCGCCGCATCCCCACAACGCACCTCCTATATATATATATATATATATATATATATATATATATATATATATATATATATATATGTTCAGTTGAATTAATTCGTTTGAAAATATTTCCTTCGGCTAGAATAAGGAGAGCAGTGTGGGTTTCGAGCAATTTTCATCAAATTACACTATAAAACTCAGATCAAATGCAAATATAACTTGAGTAACAAGTTCTAAGACCTACGAAAAGCATCTCTGCAGAGTTATTTCTTAGAAAATTCGCCGGTACGAGAACCCCACCGAGTAAAGATTGTTGGAATTTCTCTAAATTAGATTTTAAACGGCCACAGGGGAATGAGTAAATTTCTCCCTTCTAAACTCTCGAGAAATTGTAAGTTTTCGGTCGAATAAAACAAAGTTTGAAGTTATAGTTAAACCTATTGAAGGATATCATAATTCACCGATTCCTATTATTTAAATAACCTTATTTTCTCACTATAAAGGCGTTATGGAATGGAGATCGCATACCGGAGTTGAACTAATGAATAAATGAGAATCGACATTTGAGGTACGTTAAGGTTTATTCCTCGGCAAGTTATTCTCGTTAGGTATAATTGTATGACTTACGTTCTTGAACGTGAGTAACAATTCCATGTGTTGTATTAGGCTGGCAGAAGATAATGCTTATATATGTTGTGGTTAGCTGCTAGAAAATGTATCAAGGAAAGATTATAGTATCCTCTTTGCAAAAAAGAAGCCGAGTTAAGACATGGCACACCTAGAAAGAGTTATAGTAAGCCCTCTGTCCTTCTATTCACTATGTAGTAGAATTACATTAATATTTAACGCCATGGCAAGGCCTTAGAGGCTTAGGGTTAGCTTTTGGGCTTTGTTTTAGTAAATTTGATGGCATAGGGCGTAGACGGGCAATATAGCTTGTAGTTTGATGCTGGGGGAAAGACAATGGCCTTCGCCCGAGGCCATTGGTGTACCTTTAGCGCCTTGAGCCATAATTTGAATAAAAATAAGTCCCACCCTAGAGTCGACGACGCGAGGTTGTTGGTGGAAGAGGTAACAACCTATTAAATATTTGAACCTTGTAGAGATTATTAGCTGCAATCAACTTAGTGTCACACCTACGGTGCGCCATGAGGTCACTCTAGTCATACAATTGAGATAGACCCATGGATACCCTATGGAGGAAATCATATCGGTAGTGAAATGAGGGACGATGCCGAACCCGGCTCTTATAGATACTCAATGCAGTTCTTGTGTGTATTTAGGACCAAGTAAACCTACCTACGAGGTTAGGGATTGCCTAGAGAGAAGTTATATGAAATGCAGACCAGACCAAGTTAGTGTCCAAGGACTAGAATAATAACGGCACAATAATACCTTCGGAGCTAGAAATTATATCAAAGCGCGCCTAAGGAAGACTAGGGCGTACTCGGGGAGCATGTCTGATAAGTGGAAGCCTACGGTTGTCCTAAATAAAGGAAATTGGCAGCTATTGTTCGCGGCAGTACGATTTCTTTATGAGCTACCACTGTCAATGAGGACATTAAGAGTATCGTTGAAGCCCTCTAGATCTCGCCTTATTTGGTCAAGACCGTTAGAGATTATTATCACTATCGGATCCTCTGTCGGATAGGCACATGGGGTGTGCTGTTAGTAGCTATGAAGATTATTCTAGAGGCAAGTAGCCGATCGCGTTAGGCCTTAAGAGCTAGATACGCCTCCCATAAGTGGCTGGGTTGAGACTGTGATCTTGCCATATACGTGAGATTGACCCCGCCCTAGGATAGCCTTAGTTGACCCGGCCCTCGAGTTACTAAATGTGTGTTGTTGCCTACGGGGGGTATATAGGTCACTTCAAGGAGCCGAGATGTTGTTCGAAGGGACTATACGGATGCCCAAGGTCCATATTCTGATCCATTCCATTCTTGGACTATTATTTTTATGTCGCATCGGCATCAGCGACCTAAATCCCGAGCACAGTGCACACAGGGTCACGGTGCTCGAGTCCACCAAACTCAAAGACAACTATAGATCGGGGAGCCAAGCGGGTTCAATTGTAGACCCCGGGGGACAAATAGAATTTGGTTATAGCACCGGTAAGTCACCGAAACTTTGGATAGGGGTATATAGATTGAAGTGTACTTGTATCGAGGCTTATGGGGGTCGGTAGGTTATTCTTGTGTTGCTTGTACCTTTCGAGGCTTATGCGGGCTGAGTTAGGTTCTTGGTTATATTCTGTGCTATTCATAGCTTATGAATATGTAATTGTCCAATATTATCTCATATATGTGTAGTGTTTTTCTGATGCCGAGGTTATAAATAAGCAAGCTTACGAGGTTAATGTATTGCCCGCTTCTTTCTACTTACTTTCGGTATTTAACGCTTCTATTGACTTTTATTACGCCTTATCTTGGTGTATTCCTATCTGCTAGTCATAAGCTTTTGAATATGTAATTGTCTAGTCTTACCTCATATCATGTAGTGTTTGCTCGGTGCGGAGTTATAAATAAGCAAGCTTGCAGTTGTCCTTACGCCCCTTCTTTCTACTTTGATCTTTTTAACAACTTTTAATTCAGCTTTTATTACATATTCAATACACATTATACTGAATCCCAAGCGTAGGGTGCTACATTGCCTACGAGTTTGAAGCGCACGAGTTGGAGATCTTCATTAGTAGTTGTTCGAGTCGCCCAGTTTGGCAGCTCCTTTCATTTGGAGTTCAGTTGTAAAGATTCTTTTGTCTTTTACCTGCTTGTTGTTAGGCAGCCTGTCCCGACCATTATTTCTTTTCTTAGGCTTGGAGACTACGGTCTTGATTAGTCGATTGTCGGCGCGTGTGGGGCCTATGTATTTCTTATTCTACATGTTAGGCGTAGGCCTAGTATTGGTTCCTGTTTCATTCGGTTATAACTAACGGCATCGTGCTCTTGTCGGCACATAGAGATCCCTATTAATGCTATATTTGGTTGAGTGCTATTTTGCTTTTACGGTGTTGCGTGGCACTTGTCCGGAGGCTGTACTTACAGGCGAGATATAGACGGCTTCTTTTTCTTTGTTTTAGTCGCTAGTAGGCACCGGGGGGTACCTATGCTCCGGCCCGGAGTCGGCCCGATTCGGTGGCATTAGGTGTCGATCATGCCTCCCCGAGGTGGGGCGTGACAAACTTGATCTTGAGCGAGTCGTATCACAAGAATTACGCAGAAGTTGTGTCTAGTAGAGTCTTGCTTATAAATGTGTCGTGCACCACATTTTATAGCGGGGGGCTTCTGAGCATGATAGTATAGTTACCTTTATTCTTCTCAGATCGTGTTATAGACTCCATTTTGGATAGGGATGAGTCCCTAAGTTTTAATTGTTGTGTCCCGTTGGGAAGCCAATATCGGATATGGGATAGACTTCAATTAGCTTCAAGTCATCTATAGCAGTAGGAGAGGGTACCATGAAGTGCCATAGTTGAGGAATAACTAGCCTAAAGGCGAAGGCAAATGTATTTTAATCCCTCGATCACCCTACCACAGGGCACCGGGAACCTTATAAAGTAATAGATATGCTAGCCTTATCCCCGAGTTCTTTTTAAGCCTCGAAGTAGGGAGGTCGGGGAGTATGGTATATGTATGGTTGACTTACCTATTAGATATATAATTAGATAGGAGAAATAGCTAGAGTTGGATTACGGAGGTATGAGCGAGAAGGGGAAT
Source organism: Datura stramonium (assembly GCA_018107945.1). Classification (NCBI taxonomy): domain Eukaryota; kingdom Viridiplantae; phylum Streptophyta; class Magnoliopsida; order Solanales; family Solanaceae; genus Datura; species Datura stramonium. Next base: position 258,865 of record JACEIK010000972.1, on the reverse strand, counting down.
TGGAGGATTCTTACCTCCAACCCTTAAAATGTTGTTCGGTTCCGTACCACTAGTTCTATTGTAGTAAATGGCTATCTTGACCTCGATTTTGTTTTGTTAACAAAGTATAAGTATTAGGTGTTGTTTCCCATAGTTAATAGTAAGAGGCTAGATCCATTGACTCTTGGAAAGTGTTAGAAGGTTGTTGAGGCCACAGTGTTTTACATAAGTTATTTAGATCATCAGTAGTAGGTAGGGCGAATAAGATTACAGTAGCACTTAAGTATGTGGGAAGTCCATAGAGATAAACCTCTACTAGTAAAGTCTAGGTTAGAAATAGGTCAATTTCATCGCGGTGTGCTAGCCATGACGGTAGGATATACCTCTGAGAATAATGGCTATGGCCCTAATGAATTGGTTATGTCGAAGGACAAAAGAGATCAATATGAAAAGAAATTGGCCGAGGCGGATCCAGTGATACAGGCCAATAGACTTAGTTAGTAATACCTTTGTGATATGAGACGAGAGGGGACGAACCCCAAATCTTAGTCTATGGAATTAAGGGGAAGGCATAAGTATTTAACTTCGGGAAGAAGCGGAACCTCCATGTTGAAGTAGGTTGGTAGAGCATGGGACCCATGACTGAATGTCGAGGACTAAGCATCGGGCTGAAAATTAAGAGATAGTGAGGTTGTTAACCTGAGAATGCTCTGATATCACAACCCATGTGAAGGTAAAGGAGTGGCGACATAAAGACTCTAACCTAGTGCAGCCTAGAAATAAGGCACAGTAGAAAGTTATTGGCCTTATGATAATCGGGGACGAAGTCAATAGACCTAGAGGTTGGCTCTGCATTCCAAGGTAGCGAGGACTTCATTGCTTGAGACTACTACCAAGGTGCACCATGTCAGATTACTCCCTCTACCCGGAGTTTAGTGAAAACACACCGAGGTCGTAAAGAGGGCCTACGATGACATGGGAAGAGGGAAGATAGTGTTGAGTCATAGCACGAGCTCTAATGACCGGCCCGGGGAAAGTGCGGGCGGTAGGAACCAGCGAGGCCAATTCAAGTGATGGCCATACTAGTAAGAGGATGGAGAGGTTAACATGAATATAAGTTATAGGGTTACCTGCGTACAAATGTAAATTGACCTTTATTGAGTAGATCATGTAGAAAGTCTAACGAGATCAACTCATGTCTCGCGGACGAAGTATGTTTGAACTAAAGCTTATTCGAGTTAAGTGTTTAATAAGTAGTTTGGCTACATATAGGGCCTAGTGTCTAACAAACTACGCGAGAGAGGCATAATTACTTGTTTAGGTTCTAAGAAGTTGTTAGAACAAATTTGGCCATATGTTAACTTAAGTACGGTTTCTCATTCCCAAGAAAATAGCCAAGTAGAGCACACAACTCGAGTGGCGGAGGTCTATTATGGGTGGAAATGGAGGCCCTCTAAATGATGATACAAGTAGATAAATTAGGGATAATTGAGCTAGGGCATACTAATATATCAATAAACGTAGGAAGTTAAGTTTATTGAGAAGGATGAGCCCAGAAGCGGCAAGGTTATCGAAAGCCCGACCTAACATATGGAATAGGAGTACGGATTGAAGCAGCGGCCCGGACATTCCTAAAAATTTCATCAATAAAGAGGTATTATGAGATCTGATAAAGGAGGCAAAGCCCAACCCTAGATTCATTAAGTGCTTATAGGATCCTCCAGAGAAGATTGACAAGTGGCTTATGAATAGAGAGTTACCTTCGGGACTAGGATGCATTCATCAACACTACGCAAGTACATAGAAGGCCTTTTTTAGATTAATTCAATTGAGTATGTTCAAGGTACAAAGCACGCTGCATAGAGGACTGTAATTACGGGGAGCCTGCTTGAGAACGAGATTGTAGCTTATTAGAGTATCGCTGCAGAGACCAGAAATATAGAAGAAATATTTAAAAACTATGAATAATGCGACTACGACGAGGATATAAAGGCTTAGACAATTTAAGTTAGCGGGTGTTTCGGATGTTATACGGTTGATTTTAGTTCTAGATTAAAATTAGTGTTATATGTAGCGAACCCGTATTTTAGTTGCAAGTAGCGTCTGTGAGAACGCTGTATTGAACTTTCTTTTGTGTTTCGAGGTTCTACGGATAGTCCACACTAAGAGGGGCTACGCCAAAATTTTTTTCTGCCATTAGCCAAAAGAGTTGAATCTTAGCTTGGAATTACATTCGAGAACGAATGTTCCTAAGGAGGAAGATGTTACCACAGCAAGTTCTTATCGATTAACGGATGCGTTTAACTATGTATATCGAGGAGTTTTAGAGTATGACTCATATGATAAAAGCTCGGGGAATGCCTGAAAGCAGTACATAGTTGTGACGAGTAGGAGGTGAGTGGAGACCGAGCGCCTGGCGCACTGCATGGCTGTCCCATGTAAGTGGCGCGACTCTTAGTGTTACGAGGCGTGCCCCCAAAGCCTCCTATATATATGTTTCAGGGGTTGAATTAATTCATTTGAAAATATTTCCTTTGGCTATAATAGGGAGAAAAGCATGTTTCAAGAAATTTTCATCAAATTACGCTATCAAACTCGGAGTAAATGCAAATCAACCGGGTGACAAGATATAGGCCTACGAAAACATCTTTGTGAGTTATTTCTTGAAATTTCGCCCGGTACTGGTCCCGTGATGGGTGTGAAATTGTTCCAAATTAGATTCTAAATGGCCCTGAGGCAATAGGTAAGCATTTCTCCTTCCAAGCTCTGAAATTGTATGTTTCGGCGAATGAAACAAAGTTGAAGTTATAGTTAAACCTATTGAAGGATATCATAATTCACCAATTCACGATTATTGAAATAACCTTATTTTCTTAGTATAAAGGCCTCTATGGAATGGAATCACCGGCTAGAAGTTGAACTAACCGAATAGCGAGAATCGACATTTGAGGTATGGTAAGTTTTATTCCTCGGCAAGATATTCTGCGTCGTATAATGATACGACTTATTCTCATGAACATAGGTAAAATTCCATGTGTTATATTGAAACTGTTGCTTGTAGATAATGCTTATATATGTTGTGGTTAGGCGCTGAAAGCTATCGAGGAGAGATTATAGTATCCCTCATCGGGAAAGAGAAGGTTAAGTTTGGCACACCTTAGAAGAGTTATAGTAAACATGTATCCTTACGATTTCACTATGTTAGTAGAATTCGATGTGTTGCCGCCACGCCAAGGCCTTAGAGGCTTAGGAGTTTAGTTGTTGGGCATGTTTTTGATAAATTTGACAACATAGGAGTGTAGACGAGGTGATATAAGCTTGCGGTTTGATGCCTAAATAGATATTGCTTGCCAAGGAGCGTTGGCGTACCTTAGCGCCTTAAGGTACAATTTCAACAAAATAAATCCCACCTAGAGTGGGCGGCACCAAAGGTTCCCGGTGGAAAAGGTCACATCCTATTATATAATTGTAGACACTACTAGATATTGTTGAATTTGCAGTCGAATTAGTGTCACACCTATGGGTCACCAAGAGGTCACTCTTGTCCTTATGTGTCTAATGGACTCGTGGATACCCTATGGAGGGAATCTTATCAGTAGTGAAATGTGGGGCCAACGCCTTAGCCACTCTTATAGATACTCGGGTATAGGTTGCGCGTGTGGCTAGGACCAAGTAAACCTACCTACGAAGTTAGGGATCACCTAGAGAATTATATGAAATCGACGGACCAAGTTAGTGTCAAGGGACTAAAATCATAGTATACAGTATTACCTTGGTAGAAATTATAGCAAGCGGCTTGAGAAGATTAGGGTTGGCGCCGGAGCATGTCCTATTAAGTGGCAGCCTACGGTTGTCCTAAGTAGAGAGAATTAGGCAGTTGACCATTTCACAATGAGTACAATTTGCTTATGAGCTACCACTGTACTAGCCTAACATTGAGTATCGATAGGCCACTCTAGATCTCACCTTATTTGGTCAAGACCATTAGAGATTATGATCACTATCAAGATCCTACGTCGGATAGGAAAATAAGTGCGCACATTGCCTCCAGTATGTGGGTATTAGGGCGAGTAGCGGTTGCATTAGACGCAAGAGCTAGATACGCCTCACAGTGGCAAGGTTGAGACTATGATGCAGTATGTCGATTTGATTCACCACCTAGGATAGCCTTACGTTGACCGGCCTCGGGGATTACTAGTTGTGTTTGTTGCCTATGGGGCTATATGGGTCGCTCACAGGAGCCGGATGTTGTCCCAAGGGACTATGTAGATGCCTAAGGGCCACATTAAAGTCCATTCCATGGTTTGGACTATTATTTTATGCCATATCGGCATCACTAAACCTTGTCGAGCCTAATGCCAAGGTGCGGTTATCGGGAGTCCCATGACTCGAGACACGGCCCCTACGAGATTAGGAGCCAAGTGGGTTGATTGCGAACCGAACGAGTAGGTTGGCTATAGTACCGGTAAAGTCATAGGAACTTTGGATAGGGGTATATAGATTGAAGTGTACTTGTCGGAGTCTTATGGGAGTCTGTTGATTATTTGTGTTGCTTGTACCTTCCAGGCTTATGAGGCAGACTTAGGTTGCTGGTTGTATTCTTATGCATGGTCGCCAGATTATGAATATGTAATTGTACATTCTTAGCTCATATGCGTGTAGTGTTTTTCTAGGTGTAGGTTATAAATTAGCAAGCTTGCAGGTTAGTAACATGCCCCTTCTTTCTACTTACTTTCGATCTTTAATAGCTTATTGGGGTACATTACTTGCCTTATCTTGGTTGTATTCTGATAAAGGCATATTTATATGCCAAATCGTACTCAAATGTATAACTTTTTGTCTTGTTTGTCTAATAAATTGTGTACATTCTCATGTAAATTATTGTAAAGTGAATTTATACTAACCAACATGATTAGCGTTGTTTTGTAGGAAAAACATGCTTTTGTTGATGAAAAATGACATGTTGGGAGAAATCAAGAAGGAACTCGGGATTGAGCAAGGGAAGCCCCGAGATGGTGGCGAAGATGACAAGGGCTCGCGATGGGCCGTGGCACGGCTTTGCCATCGCGGAGCGCTACACAGAATGGAAATTCCAAGTAAATTCCGGTGAAGGTGCGGTCAGGCCGTGCCACGTTTGAAGTGAATTATTCAGATGGTGCATTTCCGAGAGAGGGTGCGGTGCACCGTGGCACGTTAGGCTGTGCTCCGCGATGCACGCCGTGCCACGTTAGTAGCAATTACAGGCGGACAAATTCGAGCTTCCGCGTTTATGCCGTGTCACGGAGCGGTACTCATGATGCACTCCATTGACACGTTGCTCATATTCAAGGAAAATTTATCCCTAGATGATAGAACACTTAGGGACATTTCTCAATCTTTCTGACTTGGTGGAGCAAGAACGTGGGTTACGGGCAACATTGAGGACGAAAATTCTAGGGTTCTTCTCTATCTCTTTCTTCTTCTTTTCAATTGCTTGTAGGATTAACCTTTGTTTTAGGATGATTAATCCTGAATGAGTGGCTAATTCTCCCTTCTTGCTGAGGTTATGAACTTAGTGTTGCATATGTAATTATTGATTCTTTGGTTTATTTTCTCTTTTCTTCCATGGTTGTTCTATTTAATTCTTGTTCCTACTACATTAATGTACGGCCAATGTTAATGTAAATCCAAAAAGTCGGTTTCACCAGAGAATAAAGAAATTGGAAAGTTGTGAATTAATAGGATATGATCTTTTCTTGGTTCGGGAGAATTGGGAATTGATTTACATTCGGGATAGAAATATACCCGAAAGTCGTATTAGTCATGTGTGGAACCGGTTTTGTATTGCTAGAACTTGAATTCCTTCTTATCACGAAAATGTAGGTGGAAGGTTCATGATTCTTAAGTTGGGTTAAATACGAGAGTTTTAGTCCATAGGCAGTAGTTCCGACTAGCAACTGGAGGAAAAGATAAATCACGTAAATTAATAGTTCGTGTCTTCACATGTTCTTCGTAACCTCAGCATGCTCTTCTTTCATTGTTTAGATTTAATAGTATAATTAGCTTAGTGTAGTATAAAAATTATATTCTCAAAACAAACTATTTCGTTATTACATTGTCTTCACTGTATAGTTGCAGTAAATTAACGTTTGAAAGTTTTCACCATATGTCCTATTCTGTGGGTTCGACAATCCGGTTCTTCCAAAGAGCCTTTATTACTTCTTTGACCCGTACACTTGCTAGGAGCTCATCAAGTTTTTGGCGCAGATTCTTAGGGAATAGAAGCGGTGGTGAAATTTTCATTTTTACCTTGATTTTAAGTGTTAGTTTACTATTTCAATATTTTGTGTTGACAACTTGGTCTTAACTTTGTATTTTGCGAACGAGATTCTGTTGAACTGCTTGGCAAAGAGACAAGGGTTGGTGGATCCCATCCTTAGAGCGAGCGACAATTTCATCGTCAACGGAGAGAAGCTCTAGGAGAAAGCTGCGATTGCTGAGACAAACTATCATGGAGCAACCACGGAATCCACCAATAGTGCGGGCGGTTTGAACCCCGAGGAACTACGCGGCCGAGCCGGTTCGCGATGTGGCAATCCCACAAGCTAACACAATGTTACTTCTAGCATTCGCAAACCGAGACCGGGGAGAGGGAGGTTATTTAAAACAAAATATGGTGCGATTCTTTTGCACACAAGCGAGCGGTTACGGGTCTCCCTCACGAGGACCACTTAACAACACTTACAAATTTTCTGGAGATAAGTGACAACATCATTTGGAGTGTCAACGAGATTATGTCCCAGCACACTTTTCCCATGTTCACTTTTGGGAGATGCACAGAATTGGGGCGAGCCACCAAACTCCTGCCTCATGGGATGATCTCGCGAAAAAGTTCTTGATCCGATTCTTCCCCTCCGGTAAAACAGCAAAGGCTTAGAAGTCAAATTGAGTTTTAAACAAGGGAAGGAGAATGCGTATCCAACACAGGAGAGGTTTAAATGGATTGTTGAGGTTTGTCTGCATCTGCATCGATCCAAATGATGTGCTGGTGCACACTTTTTATAGAGGGTTTGGGAACCCCACACTAAATTTTGCTAGATTCGGCGAGGTTTGGGGGCGAGCTTTAGAAAAGACTTATGAAAAATTTTATTCTTTGCTTAATCGTATTTCGCGAAATCGGAGTGGAATGCGGACTCTTGGGGAGGAGCAAGGAAACGGTGGAGTGCTTGGAAGTGGATGGGTTACGGCTATCATTTACCTGAATCGCTACCTTGCAGAATCGATTGAACACCCACTTCGGTAATATGAACTTGAACCGATCTCAAGCCCCGATTAATACGGTGCGCGAATTTGGTGTGAGGTGTGGGAGCAATGAACACTCGGGCGAGAGTGTTGTGGAGCAAATCCGGACTCGGTGAACTTTGTCGGGAATGCACAAAGGAGCAATCACCAGCGGTATGGGAATAGCTACAATCCCAACTGGAGGAATCACCCGAATTTCTCTTGGGGTAGCAACAACCATCAAGAGGCCGAGTTAGTCGGGGATGCGGCGGAATCGGAGGGCCATGGCTTATCAAGTTCAATACGAAATAACAATGCCCCTCCTCCGCCACCATCACCAGCGTTGAGGAGATGTTCAAGCGGTGATAGCCAGCCAAGCTCGGTGGAGGCTGACCATGTCAAATTGGCAGCCGATGTTAAAAATATTCAGGCAGCTACCAAGGCTTCAGGTATCAAATTTGGGCAATTTGCTGGAGCCAGAACACCGGGCTGGAGGACTCCCAGTGACAGCGGCCCATTAGCCGAGGTCAATACGGTGACCACGAGGAGTGGCTTGCGGTTGAAGGAGGTGGAACCGAAAGACCACCTCAACGGTCGGGAGATTCTGAAGCGGAGGGAAGCGAGAATGATGAGGGGGAAACACGAGGAAGCTGGGCAGTTGGAGCCTGCCCCGTTCCTCCAACGATTAAGGAAGCACAAGGAGGCGTGCTTCAAAAAGTTCACGGAGTGCTCAAGCAGTACACATTAACTTACCTCTTGTTGATGTTTGCGAGTGCCTAAATATGCAAGCCACATTAAGGACATCGTGGCCAACAAAAGCGAGGCGGCCAGAATATGCCACGGTGGCCCTTCTTGAAGTGCACTTCCGGATACAAAACCGGTTGCCCACGAAGCTCAAAGATCACGGGAGCTTCACCATTCGGTTGACAATCGGGCAAGTATCGAGCTCGCGGCTTATGTGATTGAGGACGAGCATTAGCGATGCCAACCGGTATTCAAGAGATTGGAATTACAGGAAGCCTAGACCTACAACCGTGGTTTTGCGGCTTGCGGTGGATTTCTTGGCAAGGCCGACGGCATTGTGGAGGGCGTGCTAGTGCAAGTCGGCTCCTAATCTTCTAGGTGGATTTTATTGTGTTAGACTTTAGGCAGACTCGAAGTTCCCATTTATTTTGGGAGACGACCTTTCTTGGCAGGGAAAGCTCTTATAGATGTAGCTGTAGGCGGCTAACGATGCGGAGCACACGACAAGGTGGAGGTGTTCGATGTCACAAGGCCCCCAAATTCCCAGCCGTGTATGCGAAGAACTCGTTGATCAATGTGCGTGAACCTTAGGAGTGATGTTGGAGGCTTTGAACAACGGGGCGGGGGGAGAGCCCGATAGAGGTAGCTTGATTGGGGTGGGGACGTGAGAAAACGTTGTCACCCTAGGGCGAGAATGAGCTCAAATGACGTCGAACCGAGACGGTAAACCGGGCGGCTGCGCGGGGAGGCAACCCCGTGAAATGTAATGGTAAAATGTACATAAGACAAAAAAAAAAAAAAAAAAAAATTAGGATAAAATTTTAACAATTTGTTTTTTGATTTTTAAAATATTATTATATTGTGATTTTTTGTATTTATTAAAATATTGTTATTTCTCCAACTTTGGAATTCTAATCAATTTCGTGTGGTAAGATGTCTGAGTTGAACGGAGGGAAAAAATGCAAGGAATGCAAAAGGGAAAACGAGGTAGAAAATATTTTTAAAGAGTGGCAAAACTGATGAGGGCTGTAGCGGTAACAAAAAATGTGTCACGGAGGAGCCTCCGCGTTACCCTCATGACACGTTGAAGGCTAAATACGGAATTTTAAAAAATTCCCGAGCTCTGCGATAGCTCCCGTGTCACCGGAGGGCATGCTCGCGTTACCCTCATTGACACGTTGAACGTGTTGGCTCGCGTCGGGTCTGCCGGGTCACCGGGCGACCCGCGCGATTTTTCCCCATTTTTAAACCCCAAAACCCCTCATTTCTCCTATTTTCCACTCTACCCTCCGCGACAAAAAACCCCAAAAATCCTCCCTCAACGTGTCACGGCTTAAAAAGTAAAAATTCGCAACTTTTCTTCGTCTTACTCGAATCAAAGGTACGTTCTTGAACTCAATTTCAATTTTTAGCTAAAATTTCGATTTTTAGCATGTTTAGGAAGAATCCATACCCATATCAATAAAGTGAGCTTAAATACATTTGGGTTGTTGATTATTGTTGTTCGTAGTATCGTTGTGATCATATGAACTCGTTAATTGCGTGCTTAAATGAATTTTGTGCTAAATTGTGGTTAGGGATGAATTGTGAAGTTGAAAAGTTGAATTGAGAGAGTAGGAATTGTTGAAAAATTGTAGGTTGTGCATGTTGGGTGAATTGTATTGTGTATGCTTATTGTGTATACTTAGAAACGATGCGGTCTCGGGAGGGTGTGCAAATTGGGTGAGGAAATTCCAAGAACTCGTCGAATTACATGAAAATCGGGGTAGCTAGTTTGAGTTGTGGAGTATTTTTATTTTTTCTTGTGTTCTTTTAGCTGAATGCCATGTAATGAAATGAGTATCGATAGTATGTTGGAATTAGACATGCGGTACGAGTAGTGCACGAGAGGTTATCTTTGTCGAATTTTTAAGAAGGCATGAAGCGATTTTGTTTGTTGTTTCTCTTTTGGTTAGCTGTTCCTAGATTTTTTCTATCTTTTGTAAATATGGAATAAAGTATTTGCCGTTTTGCATAAGTGAGCTAGAAACTAAGTGTGGGTGGCAAAACCCAACCTTAGTCAAAAGCTCAGTGAAATGGAGCTAACATGAGTGCTTGTCTATTTCTTTAACGAAACCATGTCGCGAGCGGAGACAAAGGAAAGGCGCATCAACATCGAGCGCCCAGGGAGAAAAAGATTAGGCGGGAGCGGCCGATCCCGGCAGCACTTAGCGGTTCCACGCGGCCGGCGCGCCATCATGGAACAAGATGGTGACTGAGACAAGGGAAAGTGGTACACCAAACACAAAGGGAGAACAAATACTTCCTAGAGGAACATATTGCACGGGAACCCTTGGCACAGAGTTCCCCCGGATGCACAAGATTGTCTTTGTGGAGGCTCACGTTTCATTTTCAACGAGCCCCGAAGAGTGCAACTTTGCACTTAGTCAGGAGTCTACGCCAGTGGAACCCGACATTGAAGTCACACCATCAAAATAAGGGGCCAAATCGTGCATTGGAGCCTCACCATCTCAATGCCATCATAGGGCGCAAAATACGACGCTCATGTACTCGGCATTTGAACATCACTCCGCGTATGCGGATATCGAGCGCACATTATGTGAGCCCGGTCTACGACGCGTTGGAAGCCGAGCAAGGAGAGGGCTACCATCGAGGCAGTTGCCACATGCACGGTTGAGGAAGCCGAGAATATGGCCGTCGTTGCTCCTGTTTGATTCGGGGGTTGCACATGACGGATGTGACCGGGATCGTGTATGCTGTGCCTCATATATGAAAGAGTTTGAGATCAATGTTAGGCGGTAATCATTTCCGCCATGAAGAAGGGCAGCTAATCGAGACACCAGTACGGATTCGGCGGGGCACGCGGCAGCGTTCTGAGAGGCCTTGAGGTGAGGAGGAGGCCCTAGATTACATCCGCCGAGATGGAGCGGAGTGCCATTGATGTTACAAAAACAGGCACCCGACACCATCATGGGCAGTCCTTACATTGGCGAGCGACATGCTTTCGGGACCGTCGATATCTGTCCGCATGTTCGGGATGCGAGTACTCCAACCAGCATGGCGGGAGACCGGCGACGGAGGGCGGGCGTAGCGGCTCGGCCGTTACCCAGCTGGCGAAGGCCGGGGCACTGTCGGGTGGGCCCCGGCTTTGCCCAGAGCCTACGACGATGACGTCCCCGTAGACGAGAGACACGTCGCGGGTTCGATATTGGGTCGGAGGAGGATGGCGGTGGAGACTTCCGTATGGGGGCAGGCGCATTTTCGATGAGGAAGTGGAATACTTTGGCCCCGATCGGGGAGTTTCACAACCACTTTTTGTTTGTACTTGCCATGAACAGGGGCCGGTGTTCGATTCTAAGATGTGGGGTGGGGAGTAGTAGGTCTTTGAATTTGCCTTTGTAAAATTGTATATCATTATGTTCCTTGCTTTGTTGTCGTGCTTGTTTTAATTTGACTGTGTTTTATTTGTATGTTCGTGATTGTAAATATTGTGGTGAAATTGTTGTTGTGTCTTTGTATTGGAATGTGTGTTAGCCCGGTATGTAAATAGTCTTGTCGAAATCATTGACCAATTTTTTAAATTTTTTTCGTAACTATTTTTCTTTTGGGTTTCTCGGAGTTTGTTTTCGTTCTTTTTTGCGAAGAGTCCCATTGAACCGAAGTCGTAAATAGTGACCCTTCTCTATGATGGATGGATGACGGCCGTCTTAAGGGAAAGGTAGTCGATAGGAGTAGTTTCGTTTTATTTTGTTTTATTTAATTTTTTCTTTGTTGTTTGTTGTTTGTTTTATTGATTGCTGGTTGTATCCCATGCATGTTGCTATTCAATGGCTCCGACATCCTTGTTGCGTGTTGTACTTAATAATTATATAGCAAAGATGATTCGTAGAAAGCATGCAAATTTCTGTACATATGTAAGACACTTGTCTTAGTAGAATTTGATTCGGTGTGATGGAGGCTTAATTTTGAATTCTTGTGACTAGGCGATTAAAAGGTCAGTGAAGTCATCTTGAATCGAGCATGTGCGGTGAGTGTATAGTGAGGGGTCATTCCATGCTATTGTTGATTGCCTAGAACTGCGTAGTGTGTACGAAACGGAATGAAGGAAGTGTAGTGTAGAAGTGATGTAGGCATTTCTTTGTCAACCAAAAAATCGTCTTGTTCTTCTTTTCATACACACCTTGAAGATTAAACCCTAGTCGGCAGGTTGAGCCTTTAACCTTGATAAATTTTTCTTTACGATTTTCCTTTGTCCAAAAGGAGTGCGAGCAAGTGAGCCCCTTCTTTCTCACGGTCCCCCAGGCCGTCGAAACTCTTAAGCGCTCGAAAAAGTATAATTTTCCCATGGTGTCACAGAGTGAAGTGATAAAAAAAAAGAAAAGTTATGAAAAAGAAAGAAAGGAAAAAGAAGAGTCAAAGGGTGAAATAGCGAGTGAAGGGAAGAAAGTTGTTTAATAAATGTTTCCCTTCGATAGTCTGGTGTGTTAAAGAAAGGAGTGATAAATATAAAAAATTAAACTTCAAGAGGAGGAAGGAAGAAGATAATTCTAGAAGTTGATGGGATGTGTGAAAAGCGCTTAAGGAAGAATTTGGTTACTATTATTGATTAGCCAGAGTATATACTAGTTGTAACATTACCAACCCGTTAAGTCCTATGTGATCTTACATCACGCATCCATATATTAGTAGAGTAGACACTAGAGCGAAGCCTATGAGTCATGACGCAATGCATGTGGTCGTTTGGGAGAGTGAGTGAAATGGGGTGTGTACATATATACCCGGACATGGCTTTCCTTAAGGTTCGTATGATTAAAAAAGCAGGGAATCTCCTAGTGTTGTGAGGGCACATGTTGGATGAAGAATACATTCGTGTCGGATATCTTGGTCAGCTAATATGCATGAGTTTGGAGTATCGAGTCGATTCTTGTGCTAAAGTCTTGATTTATTAAGTGTATCGTTGTAATAATGATGCTATGCATGCTTCTCTTGATGATTGCTTTGAACATAATCGGTATGACCGTAGTTTGGTATCGAGCCTAAATAGCCATGAAGAGTATCAATTGCATGAGTTGTATGAATATTGTTCGGGGACGAACAAGATTTTAAGTGTCAGGAGTAGGTGATAAAGGCATATTTATATGCCAACTCGATACTCAAATGTATAACTTTTGTCTTGTTTGTCTAATAAATTGTGTACATTCTCATGCAAATTGTATGGAAGTGTGAATTTATACTAACCAACATGATTAGCGTTGTTTGTAGGAAAATATGCTTTTGTTGATGAAAAATGACATGTTAGGAGAAATCAAGAAGGAACTCGGGATTGAGCAAGGGAAAGCGGATGGTGGCGAAGATGACAAGGGCTCCTTGATGGGCAGACACTTATTGCACCATCGCGGAAGCTGGAATAAATTCCAAGTAAATTCCGGTGAAGGTCAGCGATCGGGCCGTGCCACGCGTTGGAAGTGTTATTCAGATGGTGCATTTCCAGAAGGGTCACCGCGGTGCACCGTGGCACGTTAGGCACGTGCTTTCCGCGTGCCTGTCGTGCCACGTTATTGGCTAATTACAGGCGGACAAATTCCGAGCTTCCGCGTTTGTACCGTGTCACGGAGCGGCTCCGCGTTGCACTCCCGTGACACGTTTTTCTGTCCGGAAAAAATTTATCCACTAGTATAAATAGAACACTTATGGACATTTTCAATAATTCGACTTGGTGGAGCAAGAACGTGGGTTACGGGCAACATTGAGGACGAAAATTCTAGGGTTCTTCTCTATCTCTTTCTTCTTCTTTTCAATTGCTTGTAGGATTAACACTTGTTTTAGGATGATTAATCCACAAATGAGTGGCTAATTCTCCTTAACTGCTGAGGTTATGAACTTTGTGTTGCAATGTAATTAGCGATTCTTTGAGTTTAATTTTCTCTTTTCTTCCATGGTTTGTTCTATTTAATTCTTGTTCCTACTACATTAATATGCAGCCAATGTTGATAATCTAAAAGTCGGTTTCACCCGAGGGCAAGAAATTGGAAAGTTGTGAATTAATAGGATATGATCTTTTCTTGGTTGGAGGGTGGGAATTGATTTACGTCGGGGATAGAAATATGCAGAAAGTCGTATTAGTCATGTGTGGAACTTGGTTTGTATTGCTAGAACTTGAATTCCTTCTTATCACGAAAATGTAGGTGGAAGGTTCATGATTCTTAAGTTGGGTTAACTACGAGAGTTTTAGTCCATGGCGGTAGTTGGAGCTAACCTTGGGAGGAAAGATAAATCACGTAAATTAATAGTTCGTGTCTTCACATGTTCTTCGTAACCTCGGCATGCTCTTAACCATTGTTTAGATTCAATAGTATAATTAGCTTAGTATAGTATAAAAATTATATTCTCAAAACAAACTATTTCTCGTTATACATTTGTCTTCCTTTGTATAGTTATAGTAAAGTAACGTTTGAAAGTTTTCACCCGTATTCCTATTCCTATGGGTTCGACAATCAGGTTCTTCAAGAGCCCTTTATTACTTATGCAGCACCGTACACTTGCGGGCTCATCATATTCCTATCATAGTCATAGTTTTGAATATGTAATTGTCCAGTCTTACCTCATATACGTGTAGTGTTTTGCTAGGTGTGGGTTATAAATACGAAAAGGCTTACGGGTTAATGCTTTTGCCCCTTCTTTCTACTTACTTCTAGTCTTTAACGGCTTCTATTCGGCTTTTGTGTATAGCCTTACATATTCGGTACACATTATGCGACGCCCAACTATAGGGCACTACATTGCCAGCGCCAGTTTTAGACGAGATAGAGTTCGAGGTCTTCATTAACAAGCTTTGTTAGTCGGCGGATTTGGGCGGCTCCTTTAATTCGGAGTTGCCATAGTAGGAATTACAGACTTTTATATAGCATTTGGATAGGCGGGTCCTTTGTCCAGGCCATTATTTCTATACTTAGAAGCTTGCGAGACTATGGTCTTTTGTTAGTTGGTTGTCGGTCAGGTGTGGGGCCTATGCATTTTACGTGTTGGTCGTGTGGGGCCTAGTATAGTTGCCTTTTACATTGATTATATCTGGAAACTGACATGGTGGTCTTGCCATCACGCATAGGATCCTATTAATGTTATATTGGGTAGGTTTAGCTATTTTCTTTTACAAGTGTTGTGTGGCCTTGTATGCACATTGTACTTACAATCGAGATATATTGTTTGTTTTCTTGATTTTGAGTTGCTAGTAGGCACTAGGGGTGCTTATGCCCGGTCGGAGTCGGCCCGATTCCCGAGTATGGCATTAGGTGTCAATCGTGCCTCCCAAGGTGGGCATGACAACCTTTCCCCCAAAAACCTAGGCAAAATATGGTGTTTCGGACTTATTTTCCCCGTGGCTGACCGGCAATTCGTTAAAATATACCTCATATCAAACTTCGGCTACCCAATTTGTGGGTACATGAGGGACACGTATCAAACTTCGTGATCAAATGACTCGATCTCTATTTTAAATATTATTTTTAATGAATTCACCCTTTTAATCCAACTTGACTTTTTCCTTTTTTCATTATTTTCTTCTACAATTTTAAATACCCAAAATTTCAAAGCTTAGTTTTCACGATAAATTTATTTTAAAAAAAATTAAGAAAAAGAATAAAGTTTTATCTTGAGAAGCATTATAAATTGGTAGTGCTTATTGTATCATGTTTCTTTTGAGATTAAGACTAGAAAATTGAAAGTGAGATCTAATTATTTTTCAAATAAATTTTAATTTGAATTTCAATTTATTTTGGGAGAATTCATATTGAAGATTCGAGTTTTGAGACTAAATTTAGTTTGGACTTTGTTCTGGTTGACATATATTTTCTAGTATTTTTATTTTGTTTTGAGATAATCACATTAAAGATTTAATATTTGAGTGTTAATTTAATTTGTGCTTTATGATTGACTTATTTTACCTATATATATATATATATATATATATATATATATATATATAGTTTGATTGATATAACTTAAAGTTTATGCCCAAAAGTACATTTTTTGGGGTTTGCTATAGTGACTTATTTTTGCTAGTTTTGTTATTTATATTCAGTTCTATTTCCTTTATTTAGACATGAACTTTTTATTTATTTTATTTATTTTGTATGTTAAATTTTTATTTGTTTTGCCATGATTTATATCAAAGAGTAAGTTCTTGAGAGCTAATTAAACCTCACCCTTCATCTAAAACAAGCTTTGAAGCTTTGGGTATTAAAAAGAGAGGAATATAAAAAGAAAAAAAAGAGGTCGAGTAAGATTAAATAGGTGAATGATATAACAATATTTGGTATTTAAAATAGGGAGTGGGTCATTTGATTATGAGTTTGACATATGTCCCTCCGTTAAAATTAAGGATAAATTTGTGCTAAAGTATGATGAGAGGGGTATATTTGGACCAAAAATATAACCAGAGGTGTATATTTGAATCAAAGTATAGCGAGAAGTATATTTAAACTATTATTGAAAATAGACATATATATTTGACCATTTTCGATTTAAGAGTTAGGTGAGACATTGACTACTTCTTCAAGTGTTCAAATTAGCTTCAACGATAAGGATACACAAAGGTAAGAGTAATTTTGCAGAATTTCAACGTAAAATGATTAACTCTTATACATTATTTCCTTTAAGTAAGCTTGATGGAAATTTTAGTTTTCAATAATATTCATGATAAATATTTGTACATAATTGAGTTATTGATTACGGGGTTAATTGTATGATTATAGTTTTAGGGCCTTCAATCATCTATTAGCTGGCAATTCTATGTCTATATTCCTATGATCTAGAATAAAATCTTACGAACGAAATTAGCTTCTCAGTTTAATAACCAAGTAATGCATTCTAGGTATATATTCTTATCCTATTTACAAATCAATTCTCGGTTTCCTTCAGAAAATATCTTAATCCTATATTCTTGGTTCTATATTAATGATCTTTTTCGGGTTTACAATAAGATTATTGATGTATTTCAATAATGAAATATTAAAATAGTAAGCACGAGAATATAAGAACAACTACTACGATAATTATACAAATTTCAACTCAAGTTCATACCTCAATAATTATGTCGCTACAATAATCCTAGAACGAAGTTTAGCTCCACATATATATGAAAGTAAATACAATAATTCATTCAAGGAACATGTAAATAAATAATACGAAGAAAAGCAAAAACCTAAATTCCCTAGCCTCCACGGTAGCTCTTAACTCTTTTCGGGTCAAGGTTTTGTTTTAAAATATTTTAGACTATTTATAGTAGCAAAAAAAAATCCTTTCACAAAATTAATTGAGTCCAAAGTGAATCCAAAAATTATGTTTTGGTTAAGGCCGGTGTTAGTGCCTTGTGCCGGTTTGCGGAATTTTGTTGGCGGAAGTTTTGGCTGCAGCGTGGGCGCCCGGCCATAGAACCAGAACTCTTGTTTTAACTCCTTCCTAAACTTCAACTTCTGAGGCAGGTCCTAGTCATAGTTGCAACTTGATTTTGCCCAAAAACTCATCGAAGTTGCTTGAGCTACGAAACTACCTTATTATCTCATTTCGGGTTGATTTAGCCACATTTTCTTACAAGCATCTAATTATATATGCTAGCTCACTATAAGAGTTTCCAATCAAAACATACAATTATATGTGAATATAAGTCTCAAAACAAGAATAAACGTGGCTAAGAGAAATATGAAAGTGGGCGCACAAATCGCCCAAGATCATGCCAGAAGTTGTTAAGCATTGATTAAATGTTGAATATGATTGGTTAGTTAGAAATTTACATATTATAATGAAAAATGATCTGAATAAAGTAATGCTTGTTATTTTGGGTAGATGGATATTTTCTGCGATTAGTAACGCTCATTATTCTTAAATTCCCATAGTTCACAATGATTCTTTGAAAAATTTTATGATGGCACGATGCGGTACAATATATGATGAATCTTCATTTGTTGGAGATGTATAATAAAAACGAAGTGTTGGATGTTTTTGAACCCCCACTTAATCTAAATTTTCCCTCTTTGAATTTTTATTGCAAGGCCCTCTCCGTCTTTAATGTTCACAATGATTCTTTAAAAAATTTTATGATGGCACCTGATCTATAATGAGTAGTTTTTCAGAATTTTAAAGTTTCATGAGCTTCTTGTCATAGAGTACAACATCACAAATTAATGTTCCATCCAGTGGATTATTAATGCTCAAACCACGCCTCTTCTTGAAGTGAGAAATGGGCGTTGTCAATAAAAGACAACTAGAGGTTGGGTTCGAACACACAGAATATCAGGAGAACTAGATTATAGCCAGTAAGTGAACTTTTTAGGTAGTTACTTCCAAAATTGGGGTGTTCTAAAAAGAAAATCAATAATAAAAACAATTATCAAAGTATGATTTTGAATCAATATTAAAGGTAACTAGAGATTTGTGTTCCCGGAGTGGATTCATAAGGTAGCACTAGTGATTATCACCAATACTTACTTATAGAACTAATAACTAGGTTCATTCAAATGACCGACCCGGTCCCTATTGAATGACTATAGTCAATCACTCGACCTAGTCTCATAAGCGGTTTCAAACTATCTATTATCACTAAGTTTCATATTTAGCTATCATGCGACCACGGCTCAAGTTAATGCAGTTATCAAAATCAAAGCTCTGTTGTAATTCTCTTTTTCTAATCTCAGCCACTTAGTCCTAAGCAAGTAAAGAATTCGGGTATCCTAATGTTCCTTTTGTTAAGCGTTTAAGCATGAAGAATACAATATAAATATTTTTATTAGTTTAAAATCACTTTGTGTAACCCACAACTTGTTAATCCACCATCGTTCCCACAACCCTAGTTATGGAGGTTTGGCCTCTCAAAGTTGTAAGGTTGTGAATTGTATCCATGATTAAGAACATAAATCAGCCCTTACAAGAGCGAATGAGAAAAACACTTCCTTTAATTAATCACCAAAATCTTGAAGAACAAGAAGTGCGAACAAGAAGAATTCAAGAAAATATTTATCCTGAAATCGAATCAACTCAATTTTCTCTTTCTCTCCTCAAAATATCTTCTCTCGATTCCTTCTCTTGCTTTCTGTCTACGAGAAAATAGAACCTAAAACGTATTTATACGGACACAAGAATCCTTTTCCTAGGCTAAGGATGAATTTCCATATCTAGTTTCCACATTCTTCACGAACCCGACCTACAGTCATGCGGCATCCACGACTAGTAGCTTCCTTTCATACGCCATAGTTGGCTAATTTACAGCTAAGTGTTTAGATCCTGGTGCGATTAGTACCTCAATCCCACAATTAAATGCGAGCTCTCGTGGTTTTGATTATGAAACTTTAGGTTCTGCTGAAGTTCTACGACTATCGCCCAGGTACGACTCATGCCTTCGTTTCCACGGTTCGTACTTTCTTTCAAGTAGCGGAGTCGGCCCCATAACGCAGAAAATTTTTGATTCTTTTCACGACTCCATCACCATGACTCGTACCGAAGCAGTATGACTCATGCGAGACTTGTACATTGCATCTCTTTTCAACTCTGTATACACATTTTCACGGCCATGGTATGACTCGTAGGACCTTCCCTACGGCTTGTACTTTAGTTTTGCACTTTGAGCATATTATGCATACTTCGAGGCTTTCATTTGCTGCAATTTTTAGGTCAGACACCAATTTATCCTGCAACCAAAGGAAAAGTTCCTTATATCCACATAAACACACCTAAGTCCCATGTTATTTCTTAGTTTTGAGAGTATCAAAGGTGTTTATGCAATCCCGACATATATGCTCACCCTTAAGACTTTCATGTCACCAGGGAAAGAAAAGAAAACTAAACACGACGCTCAACTAGAAAATAGACATAAAATACTATCCAATACTCAACAAAACTTGCACTTTCTATACAAACTCTAGTGACCCTTTCTTATGGAATGTATCAGCTAATGCATTACAAGAAACCTCAAATATCATAAACAGGATCAAAACATGGCATCCATCTATCAACGAGCAATCAAGTTATCCTAGATTTTTTCCACACGGACCAATGGTAAAAGCAAGCATAATCATGTACCCTCTCACACAAATGAAGTCCCCACTCGAATGCATAAGATGTCAAACATAACATGGGACTATACAAGTAAGGCTCTCACTCTCACGAAGAAGTTACAAGTATATGTGTTAGATACCATAGGCTTGCCCTTATTTTCTCTGCTTTGGTTTATCAAATGGTCAGGTTAGGATCAACTATAGAACTTGGTATGGCTTGTAATGTAAACTCGGGGTTGTACATGGTAAAGATGGAAGATTTTTATAAGTGAC
Source organism: Datura stramonium (assembly GCA_018107945.1). NCBI lineage: Eukaryota > Viridiplantae > Streptophyta > Magnoliopsida > Solanales > Solanaceae > Datura > Datura stramonium. The sequence continues at coordinate 238,565 of JACEIK010000972.1, read as the reverse complement.
TATCCCTTCCTTGGCACTACATACCTTGGCTACACCATTCACCTATTGCCATTTTACTCTATTATTCCCTTTTCTTCACTTTTTACCCCTTTTACATTGCATGGTGTGAGTGAGTTTAAACTTTTTCATCATTTTGATTTTATTTTGAAACTTCTTTTCAAGATTCCTCGACATTTTTCATCTTTTTTTCTTTTCACCACCTTGCTCATTTTCACCATTTCTTTTACGTTTCTTTCCCTTTCTTAGTTCTCACCTCTTACGCACCCCTACTCTAGCCACCCTCAACAGAAATTTTTCTTATGTTGAAGTTCCACAACTATCTAAGAGGACCGGAAAACGGGTTCATTGTAAAAAAATGATGATTAATCGGTAAATCAAAAGAAACATGGTCATTTTTAAGGCTCAAACAGGATCACGAGATTCATGCAACTTTGGTAGGGTAATATAGGCTAAAAAGTGAGTTAAACAAAAATGGCATATGATCATATCCTAACTTGACCATCTGACAAGCATGCAAAGACCAATGGGACAGTTCTAGATCTTCAACACAGTATTGAACTAGGAAATATTACCACCGCTCCTTTTATGGTACATTATTTAACTTTTCACCTGCACAATACGGTTTTATACATGGATTAACAAAGCAATCATGTTGACCTTCTTTGACATCAAAGATCCATAGCAATCATGCCATGTTGTCACAAATACATATTTATGCATCGGAAAATTTTTAATAGGGTCAAATTTTTTCAAAAACCAAAAGTAGTGTAATTTTATTGGTGATACTCTAGATACTTTGATTAAACAAAAATCACAAAAATAAAAATCCTACATGTGGGTTCTACTAGATAGCATGCGAAAAAGAAACACTGACAAAGCTCTCAGGCAGATCAAAAATCAACTCTCGGGCGAATCAAAAAATCTTCAAAAATCATAGTATACCCTCTCTTTTTGAAAACTAAGCTTCGCCCCTTTGAAGCATCAACTATAATAATAGAGGAAGAGAACATTCTTTGTGGTGCACTAGGAGCTCTTGTCATATTGCGGAGGCTGGTATGCGTATTCTTAGTGGCACTAGCGGTGGCCGGTGCGCTCAATTGCTATTGTCAATAGGGAAGTCCCCATCGGTGATTGTGGATGCTTGAACGACCTTTGTAACTTTCGGGGCTGAATGGCTCTCAGGGTCCGACCATTAGCGGGCTTCAGTGAGTATGGTGGAGCTTTACGCTCTCCCCAGCTCTCTCATGCGCTCGGACTATGTGTGTGTGAGTAGCATGCTCTCTTCTCTAGCTTGCTTGCACTCTTTTCTTTCCGCCTTTCCAGCAGTAGTAGTCGGCTCCCAATATGTCATGGAAATCAATCTCATAGTTGAGCTCGGCATATAGGTCTGAGAAGAGTGAGTACTTTAATCTGTTGGTTTCGTGATGACAACTCAACTACTTGGCTCGAAGAGCTGACTCCTGAGGCCCTGGCAGGTATCGGTCTACTCATACATCCTCTCGTGGAATTGGCTCTCAAAACTATCTGGCAGAGCATGTAGGGCTTTGCATTCTCATCTTGACTGACCAGTGGTTTTGTTGTCCATCATAGCCTTAATATTTTGCTGCCATGGTCAATCGTTTTACTAGCTTTTGGAGGAAGTCTTGTGGTACCAAGGTATACCTGGCAGCGTTTGAGTACGCATCTTGGGAGTAAGTGCGGTGAGGTGCTAGGGAAGCCAGTGTCTCGCTTTGCTCGTGTAATAGGGACATTCACCTATGGGTCCCCTATTGTGAAACGCTTGAATTCTTTGTGGGAATGTTGCGATCTCTCACGGATTCATCTCATCTGGATAGCCTATGTATGCAATCATGCGACTCCCCCGATCAATGGCTACGTCACCTTGTGGAACTTTTGCCTTCATACACTGTCCCGAACACAAGACTCGGGAATGGGATAGTAGTGCTCACTTCCACAGCGTCTCGTATCTCATACATGATCCTCGGGAGGATATTGATGGGTAGCAGAGACATGAGAGCATGCCACCATCCGCTGCATCGGCCTCGATGTGTTGTTGTTGACGTCAGGTGCTAAGCGAAATTTGGCGCACTGGTATCCCGGCTTGACTGAGCTTTTTCTATGAAATTTAGTGAGTTCTTGATCACACTGCTTTCCGCATAACCCATTCATCTTCATCCTTATTCTCCGGCTTAATCACCCACTGCTAGCATTACGGTTACTACACCCATTCCCAGCATAGTGAGGATCAATCTAATTCATTGCCTCCGCCACAGCAATCGTACTTTGGCATCATCCCGATAGGCATGAACTGTAGTCCATTACAATACATGAGTGGTCCGCTCAAATATCAACCTCTCGACCTCGGACCATAACACTCTCAGACGAATTTTGTCTTTTATCTTAACTTCCCTTATTTTGCCTTTACCTTCATAATTGTCCAAAATGGTGACATAGAACTCCCCAACTATGTCTTCATTGTCTTTGTCTTTGAGTCTTGGCCATCCACTCAAAACTATAGAATATAAAAATCCACTTCATCTCCTTAACTTGTTCGGTGAGGTTGTGAGGATCCGCGGCTTGGATACTCCTCGGCTTATTCTTGGCGGTGAGAGAGATGCCTTGCTCATAATTTCTTTAGCTCCTGGATCTCTCCACGGATTGTACGACTTGCCACAGGTAGAGTGCGCTCTTGTGCAACATCGGTAGCCTCCTCCTCGACTCTTCATTCGCTTTCTTCTCCATACTTTGGGTCTCCCGACCCTTCAGCATTAGGTCTCTTCCCGACTTCTTTTGTTCCTCTCCTAACTCCCTCCTCGTTGGGGAGCTTGAGCGGATGTGAAGTGGTTGCTTCGGCTTGGGATTTTTGCTTTTGCCCAGTGTCTGAAGTATCTACTTTATATTCTTCAATTGAACCACTAGGTGAGTCATACGCCTTGTCGAGAATCAGCACCAGTTATTTAAATCAATCGGTGTCCTTGGGCTTTAGCACAATACGCGGCGTTTGTATGTTATTGTACACGTAGATAAAAGATGTTAGCATTCCGTTTTTGAAAAGGAAGATTTAGAAAGGAGATGTTTTGATTCTCATCACGGATCATCACTAGTTCGTACCATGAAAGAGTATGACTCGTGAGAAGTCATTACAACCTTATTGATGTGACTCGCAGGTACGACTCGTACCATAAGGGTATAGTCGTACCTTGAGTCATACGATAAGCCTGCGTTGGTAATTTTCGAGTTTTCCATGACTCATGGTATGACCCGTGAGTCGATTCCACAAGTCGTAGGAAAGACATTTTCTGCAACTTTGTTCGGCTTGGTGAATACGAGTGCTCGGGTCGACACGTAGTAGCAACCTATATTCTACTATCTTATGCATCATACCACTTCCCGGAAATTTCTTTTCTCGGTTGCAAAGGTTGTCTTTTTCACATTTTAAGGTACTTAGATTTCCCCCAAGTCTAGGCTCATCATTATCTCAATTTAACCTATGCCCAAATAACCACACTTTTTTTCATGTACTACCCATAACTCATTGTGTTTCAAGTTCTAAGTTCATCAAAATTTAGCGTCTCTTTAGTCGCAAAAAAATAGAACATTACACAACACCACGATCATTGTCTCTTTTTCAAAATCAAGTTTCGAGCACAGTGAGTGACTCACGAGGGTTTTGACACCATCACTCTCAATATATGAATCTTAGCAATGTTTAATACAACACACTTACTTGATTGATACTTCATCTAGCTGTAAATGGCCGTATAGGGTTTTGAGAACTTGGGTTGGCAAGGAATTTTTGCTTGATTTTCGGTGATGTTGAGTTACGGGTAGGGAAGTGAGTTTGAGTCGGGTTTTGAGTGCTTAAGCATGGAGAGGGTGTTTGGGGTTTAAATAGGTAAGGACAAATTTTTAAAAAATTTGGGCGAGTCGAGTATTATTGCCAATTTTAGCCTTTGTCGGCTTCATTACTAAGGGCCGTAGAAGCTAATATTTCAGCCTCTTGTTTTTATTTTCCACGCACATTGACACGATTAGTTTGACAACTTGGTTTCCTCCCGAGACGCTTGATTTAATGTTAGACACACTGACGTGGTAGGCGGTTACTTAGACTTCGCAAACTACCATTTGGTCGTTGTTACTTGATGTTAAATATGACCTCTTCTTGATTTAATCTAAATTTCGGCGACTGACCTCACATCTACTAGATCTCTCTAGTTGCAAGTTGTTCGTCCCAAAATGATGGGGATCTCATAATCAACCTCGCAATCAAGATCACGAAGTACGATGGGGCTATAAATTTGTCTACCCTTGACAAGCATTTATTAGGATGCCTTAGACTTCTTAATTGTTTATCGGCCATGTTGCTTATGTTGGTGGTGTGGGGCTCCTAATCTAATTTCTTGAACACGGCAAGGACATCAAATTAATGCTAGCTCTAGATCACGAGTGCCCTTGCGAACTCAACATTACCAATCATGCATGGTATAGTGAAGCCTTGCACCTGGTCCTCGCTTTTTTGTGGTAGACCCTTGTAGCTATGACACTACATTGATGAAATTTTCAATAGGCTCATAGCTCACAAATCTTTCTTTGTTCACTGGTCCTTCATAAACTTTGCATATCTTGGCATCCTCTCTAAAGCTTCGACCAATGGTATTTCACAAGGCCCTTAAGCATTGAAAGAAACTTTTGGAACTTACCATTCTCCACCTTCTTATTCATCTTTTGGGGGAATGGTGGTGGTGGTCGTGGGAGAGCTTTTGCACTTGCGTTGCCCATGATCCTTGGCGGTTCCTTCTCACCTCTCGAGGGCCTCTTGCTTAACTCACAGTCTCTTTTCATCACTTGTGTCATCATCCTTCATTATCTTTCTCTTTCTTCCATTTAACCCCGGTGGAAACGGGGGTCAGCTTTGTTGTTTACACTCTCTGGCCATTCTGAGCCATACAATGTGCATCGTTCTTCGGATTTTGGATAGTGTTGCTGGGCCGGTGTACCTTTGTCTAGGGTTCATCGTGTTGGCTTGATTGCCCAAGTTGGTGTTCAATTTCTTGATGGAAGTAGCATGTGATTCCACCACTTTGGACCCATGCCCGGCAAATCTCCTCGGATCTCCTTTAGGCGGTGCTCGGTGCACACCCACCTTTTTCAGCATCTCGGCCATCATGCTCTCCAACTTTGATTGCCCGGCCTCCCCTTCGTGCATTGGAGGCACATAGAATCATCCGGTCATTGCGGTATCCATCATTTTGTCTCGATCTCCTTTGCGTTCCGCAATCTTGTTTCCCATATCTACCGAACGCGTTTGTTGTAGTTGTCTCTAACAAGAGATTACGGCCTTGATTTCCCAGGGCAGCGCCAATTGTCTTGTCCAAAACGCTTGGCGTTGATTTAGAAACCCGCCACCTAGCTATATAGGAAATTTGCCTCTTGCCCGGAATCATAGTGATCGAGTACCAGCTTGCTCCACTACCTTGAGTTCCCACTTGCATTGACTGTTTAGATCCATCTCCCATGATGTGCTTTGTAAGAATATCCAAAAATGTGCGCATATGAGCCAAATCCTGGTCGCGCTCTTCTTCTTTTCTTCTTATTATGATCAAACAACGGCATATGTATCCGTACTACATCGGCCTCCCTCGTATGCAGGCCACTGTTTCTCTTAGTCACCCTTTGTCAAGAATGGTATGACTTGCTCCCAAATGTGATTCATCAATGCTCCTCCGATATAGTATGCGCTCTGACTTTAGTGTTATTGTTCATAGACCTATAAAAAAATTTCAACTTAAGAAACTATTATATGAGATTTTGTGGTTAGGGCACTTTGTGACTTCTTTTGAATCTCGACGAGTTTCATGGAGTGCCTCGGTCTTAGTACGTCGAACCAAGTTTCATGGAGTGCCTCAGTCTTAGTCTGTCGAAAATTATAGATCTCATCCTTTAGCTGCAACATCCTGGATGGGGGAAAGAATCTCTCCAAAAAGACCTATTTGACCTCCCTCCAGTTGATTATGGAGTCGTTGGGAAACTCTGATAACCATATGGTAGCTTCCCCTAATAGAGAGAAAAGGAAGAGGCTGAGTCGTATTGCATCCTGGCTTACTCTTGGCAACCTGTACGCCTTTCATATTCCTACAAAGTTCATTAAGTGCAGGTTGGCGTCATCTGCTGCGTGACCACTAAACACCCTTTTCATGTTTAGCAATTGAATCATGGTGCTCGTAATTTCAAACTTGGCCTCAGCGGGCAGTGGTGGTGGCACAATTGCTCCAGTCGATCCAACTTCATCAATGTCTGGTCATCATCATCGTCGAAGAACTGAGGGGAAAATCTATGAGCTTCGTTGTCCCTCCCCTGTCGACCACCATTCACTACCTCATATCTGTCATCTTCTTAATGTTGTAGTGCATCTTGCCGAGCTATCTCGGCTTGCCTAGCTTCTTCAGCTATGCAGGCTTCTCTTTGCTCGTGGCTCTCCATTCTATGCAGTGCTATCTAAATTTCTGGATTTAGTGGAACAAGGGGATCTCCTATACTCCGAGTGCTTGGCATTCACCGGAGAACAGCCTGTGGGTATCAAAAACACAAAAATAAACATAATTAATGAAATAACTACCAAAAAGTCAAATACAAGCTAATAACCTAGTCTCAGTCGTATTCCCCGGCAACAGCACCACTTTTTTATAATGCTCAAACCACACATCTTATTGAATTATAAAGCGGACGTTGTCAATAAAGAACTCAACTAGAAGTTAGGGTCGAACCCACAGGGAATATGGGAGAACTACATTACAGTCAGTAAGTGAACTTGTGAGTTAGTTACTTCAAAATTAGGGGGTTCTAAAGAAAATCAATAACAAAAACAATTATCAAAATTATGGTTTTGAATCAATATTAAAGGATAACTAGGATTTGTGTTACCCGTGGGTTCATAAATGCTTTGGGTATACACTAGTGATTATCACCAGTACTTACTTATAGAATTGATAACTTAGTTTTATTCAAATGACCAACCAGTCTCTATTGAATGACTATACTCAATCACTCGACCATGTCTCATGAGCGGTTTCAAACTATCTGTTATCACTAAGTTCCAGATTTAACTGTCTTGCGACCATAGCTCAAGTTAATACAATGATTATCATAATCAAGGATCTGCTGTAATTCTCTTTTCTTAATCTCTACCTCTTAGTCCTAAGCAAGTAAAGAATTCGGGCATGTCCTAACATTGCGCAACGTTAAGAAACGTTTAAGCATGAAGAGAATACAATATAAGTATTTTGTATTGGTTTGAAAATCACTTTGTGTAACCCTAGCTTGTTAATCCACCATGGTTCCCACAATCCTAGTTATGGAGGTTTTAACCTCTCATAGTTGTAAGGTTGTGAATTGTATTCATGATTAAGAACATAAATCAATACTTACAAGAATGAATGAGAAAAACACTTCCTCTAATTAATCACCAAAATCATGAAGAACATGTAGCAAGAACAAGAAGAATTCAATAAAAGATGATCACAAGTCGAATCGACTCAATTCTCTCTTTCTCTCCTCAAAATCTCTTCTCTCGTCGATTCCCTTTCGAACTCTACTCTGCCTTCAGAAAAATAAAACCTAAAATGTATTTATACAGACACAAGAATCCTTTTCCTAGGCTAACAAGATGAATTTCCATATCTGGTTACGCATTCTTCACGAGCGAACCTACGATCCGTAGAAGCATCCTATGACCCGTAGCTTCTTTTCGTACCTTGCATGGTTGGATGAATTTTTTCCGGTACGATTCATACCTCCATCCTACGATCCGTACTGAACTCCCACGGTTTCATTCTGAAACTTTGGAATTCTGCGGAAGTTCATCATGACCATCATGGTATGACTCGTACCTTCATTCCACAGTTCGTACTTTCTTTCCGTAGCAGGAGTCAGCCTTTTATGAAAATTTTCTGATTCTTTTCACGACATCATCACCACAACTCGCACTGAGACTTGTACATTGCATCTCTTCAACTCTAGCCTTTTGTAATTTTTCACGGCCATCCGTACGACTCATAAGACCTTCCTACGGCTCGTATTGTGGCACTTTGAGCATATTTTTCATACTTCAGGATTTCTTTTGAAATTTTTAGGTCCAACACAAATTTATCCTGCAACCAAAGGATTCTTAGTTTTGAGCGTCAAAAGTGTTGTATATCCATAGCACATCATGGATATGGCCATGGATGTACTAATTTTGGTACAAATTTTGATGTTGATAATTATCAATGTTATGATTTGAGAGATGGTGTAGGAACTAGAAGATACCCTTAAGTTTCAAAGATTTCAAAAGTTTCTAAATATAGACCAGGGTAGAAGCTGATGCTCATGTCAACAAAAAAACTAACAATTTCGACAGTGATGCCCCAAATAATGCATATGGTCAGACGAGTTGGGCGACTCTAGAGATGATAATGATGATTATCTACAACCAACCGATGATGTACCACAAAACACATCATTTCACGGGGAGAACGTCCCATTTCTGCATGATCTTCAAGATCATCCAGAGGTCTATGCTTCTACTTGTGAATTAGAGGGCGTCGTTGTGATAAAGAATCTGATGTTGAGTCTAGGCGATTTTTTCCTAGTAAGGAAAGATTAAAGACTGTTGTAATATTATGAAGCTTGTGGTATAATAAAGAGTTCATTGTATGGAAATCAAAATAAATATTAGACTGTTAAGTGAAGGAGGTGGGAATATGTATGTAATTGGATGCTTAGAGCTCAAAAAACAACAGCAAATTTATTGATTATTGAAAAATACTATGGAAGGCATACATGTCACATGGGTGTAATCCCAGCTAATCATTTTAACTTGGATTCTAAACTAGTTGCTTCTTTTTTGTTAGCTTACCTCGAATAAATTTACTGAAGGTGCCTTACTAGGCATGATCTTTAAAATCTGTAAAACATATCCTAAATAGTCACATCAGCACATAAAAATGTAACTTTTTTGTATTCCCGGAGAATTAAAATAATATTGAAGATACATTAAAAGGTATGAGCCTTTTTTAAAATTTTAAAACATTAACTAAAGACTCATGAGTACTAGAGCACCTTCAGTGTAAAAATCCATTTATTTTTGGACTTGAAAATTGCACACAAAAGGTGCTTCATTACGTATGTATTTTCACCATTTTGATTATAAAAAATCTAACAAATCCATTTATTGTATTTTCTCCTCAACCCTCACCATTTCAATCAAATTCTCCTGAGAAGTGTCACAAACCCCTTGGCACAAATGCGATGTCGACTCTGGCGAAGCACAGACAACCTAACAGAAGAAATAATTCAAATTCCTTGTGGCGAAGGATTTCCAGTTGGACTGACGCGGCTGGGATACTGTTAATCTTGATTAGACCATATCTACTCTTATAGTGGGCCATCACCACCATTGTGTTCTTCCTACTGAGGCATTGCACTGATTCCACCGTTGTTGCTTCTTTCTTCTACATTTTGATTATGAAAGAATGATGAAGCATAGAAACTGAAGTACTTTGTCTTGTTTTAATGAGTGACAAACCTGATGAGCGACCCAGTTTCTTGGTCTCAAAGTCAACCTTCATAGCTGTAAAGCTGCTACTACAACTGTAAAACTGTTGTCACTTCAGCAGAGCCACAGTAGCAGCAGAATTGCTACAATTCCAACTCTTTATACAATAGTAAAAGGTGTTTATCCCTCTCAAATAATCTCACATATATTGAACATCACAAGATTCCCTTTATGTAATGCTGAATTGACGAGAGAAAATCAAATTTAATTCTTCGTTTTTTACAAAACTTTACAAAAAATTGCCTGATGGAACCAGATACGATGAACCTAGTGAAGGACTAGGTGCACTAATGTTCTCTATTCTTAGAGTCAACCATTACAGCTTAAAAGCAGTTTTACATTTTCCATTACCATTATAGTAGAGCCACAATGCAGTAGCAGCACTGTTGTCCTAGCTCTTGTCCAATGGTCAAAGACCCCATCTCTCTCTCATCCTCTCATATATATTAAACAAGACAAGATGAAAAAGTTGAGTTTTGCAAAATAAAAATATTGGTCATCTTCTACATTTGCAGAGCCTCCACAGCTCTCCAAAGATAAAGCTGCAACACTTTAAAGAACCAGTTCCTTATGAACATTTTAAACCTACCCCTCTTTTGAGTTGTATGTTAATGTTATAGGTTATTGAGTCTCTGTCTTCTTTCTCTTAACATTTTAAACCTATTCCTCTTTTGAGTAGCTTTGTAGGTCATTTCTGCTTGTATTCAAACCTTTGTGGTAGGCTAAAGTTGACCTTCGTTGTCTTTGTAATAGAGTTATTACAAAGGGCTTACAATAGAGTTATTGTAAGGTAAAGTGATTAAGAGTGTAATTCCTAGATTGCAATAGGTTGTATTCTAAACATCACTTGGTTGCTAGTAAAGTTGGAAAATCCTACTAGGGTAGGTCGTGGTTTTTTCCTCTCTTAAGTAAAGAGGTTTCCACATAAATATCCGATGTTCTTTACTTTTTGTTTTAAACTGAGGATGCAGGTGAGGAACTTGGTTCTATGTAACTATTCGGTGGACTCTTGAAAACTCTCAATTGGTATCTGAGCGAGTACTTTTAAAAAAGTAACACCTAAAAAAGATCTACTAAATGGATGCTCCACCGAACATAGAAGAAGGACAATCCACCACTAGACCACCCAGATTCAATGGCCAATATTATGGGTGGTGGAAAACTAGGATACACGACTTCATAATGGCTGAAGATTTTGAGCTGATGTTATTTGTGATGGTCCCTTTGTCCACATGAAGAAAATTAAATAAGAAGGTGCTAAATATGTTCCTAAGACAAGAAAGGAATACAATGAGATAGATAGAAGAGCAGTTAAAAAGAACTTTAAAGAAAAGAAGTTTCTTGTCTGTGAAATAGGACCAGATGAGTATAATCGAATCTCTACTTGTGAGACAGCAAATAAGATTTGGAAAGTCTTGCAAACTGCTCATAAGGGAATCAGTGAAGTGAAGCAGTCTAAAATTGATATTCTTACCACTCAGTATGAACTCTTCAAAATAGACGAGAGAGACTCCTTACAAGAGATACATACTAGGTTTACCTCCATAATCAACGAGCTTCATTGTCTAGGTAAAGTTATTAAGATAAAAAAGTTGGTCAGGAAGATTCTCAGTGTGCTACCTAGTCCCTGGGAAAGCAAAGTCAATGTCATTTCAGAAGCCAAGGATCTAGAGAAGCTCACCATGGATGAGTTGATTAGTAACCTCAAGACCTACAAGCTAAAGAAGTAGAAAGATATTGAAAGAAGAGAGCCCAAGAAGTACAAGAGTCTAGTCCTTAAGGCAGCCAAGAGTGACTCTGGTGAGAATGAATCTGACATGGACTATCTCATATGCAGATTTTAAAAGTTTGTGAGGAAAAATGGAAATCTTCTCAAGAAGGAAAGTATAAGTAGGTACCCAAAAGGAAATGATTATTTCCACAAGTGTGGGAAGCCTGGAAATTTCATCAAAGAGTATCCTCTCCATAATAAAAATCATTACAGAAAAAACTCTGAGAAAGCACCCAAGAGGGACCAGGTCCCGAAGAAGGTCAAAAGAAGACATACAGCTAATATGATCATGAAGCAAGCTCTAGCTACCTGGGGAGAATCCTAAAATGAATCTGAGAATGAAGAAACTCAAGAATATGCTTCCCTACCTGCTCTAGATGATGGACCCTCTATTTACAAATTCATATTTGCAATATGGCCAAGTTAGATGATGAGGATGACAATGAGGCAAATTTTCTTGATATTCAGAAAAACCTCAATACTTATTTTTATATGAAGCTGAGAGCACTTGAAAATATGTTGATTGATTCTTATCATGGTATTTTAAAGGAGAAAGATAGGATCATTTATGATCTTGATGAATCTGAAGTATAAAAAATGCTCTATGGATGATACGCTCACTAAGTTAAATGAAGAACTTAGGGAGACATCTAGAGAAAATTCTATGCTCAATGATAAGCTTAATAAGTGCATGGATAGTGAGTCAAAAGGAAAGAAGTATTGTAGTGAAATCCAACTCGAGCTGGAAAATGAACTTAAGAAGATTGAGCTGAACCTCACTGCTCATCTCCAGAGAAATGGGGAACTGGAGAGGGACCTGATTAAGGTCAAGGCTTATCTTGACAAGTCACTCCGGTGGACTTGGTCCTCTCAAGAACTTTCTTCTGTGAATAAGAAGAATATAAGTTCTAAAGAAGGCATTGGCCTTCAAAGAACAAAGGCTCCCTATAATCCTCACAACAAATATGTGTCAAATCCTGATAACCAGTTGTGCACTCATTGTGATAAAACTATCTATTGTAGGGATACCTTCCAAGACAAAATTCATATTGTTAAAAGGAATTTGAATTTTGTTGAAGTGAGTGTAACTATAAAGGGACCTGGTCCCTAAGGAAGAAAACCTGATTTGCCAAAATGGACTAGGAGAAGTCTTATTCATCCTTTCTATTATTTGAAGATACCTAAGATGATTTGGGTTCCTAAATTTGATAAATAATTCTACTTATAGGGTAAATGAGAGGAAGCAGTCAAAAATGATATATGGATAGTGGCTTCTTAAAGAATAGACTAGTAGAATGGAAGATTTTCTCTCACTCAGAGCCCTTCAAGGAGGGAGTGTGTCCTTTGGTAATGAAAAGAAGAGATACATTCTCGATGTAGAAAAATGGAAATAAGTTGTCAAAATGACTTTCTATGTGATAAACAGGTGCATGATCAAGTCTCTATTGGAGAAAACCTCATATGAGTTGTAGAATGGAAAGAAGACCAAGCTGACTTATTTAAGAACTTTTGATTGCAAATGTTTTGTTCAAAAAAATTATGCAAAGCAGTGAAGCTGAGTTTGGGGAGTTCCTGCAGGTTCAAGGCAAAATAGGTGATGTTTCGAAAGGGAAAATGAATCCAACAAGTCAAATCAATCAAGATGATCATGTTAAATCTCAGATGAATGGTCCTGAACCTGGTATCACTTCAATTCCTCTAGAAGTTCAACATCAGGTGGATGTTTCAGCTGAAGAAACATTAGAGGAACCTAGTACAACCAACCAATAGAGTCAGAACCTATTAAGTCTCAAACTGGAAACACAGGGGATCTCATCCATTGGACAATCTTTTGCCTCCTTTGAATTCAGGAATTCAAACTTGATCCATAACTCAAATCATGTTGCTCACTCAGACTTCGTATCTCAAATTGAACAATGAAAGAACATCAAAGAGACATTGAAGGATATTGATTGGATCACAACTATGCAAGAAAAACTTCATCAATTTGAGAAAAAACAAGTGTGGCACCTGGTACCTAAGCCTGTCGACATGATCATCATAGGGACCAGGTGGGTGTTTAGGATTAAACTAGATGAGATAAGAAACACCTCCTGGAACAAAGAAAGGTTGGTTGTTTAGGATTATAACTAAGAAGAAGGAATAGACTATGATAAGAATTTTTCCCCAGTTGTCAAAATGGAAGCCATTAGAATTCTCATTATTTTTGCTTCCTACATGGTGGTTAAGTTATTTGAAATGGATATAAAGAGTGCATTTCTGAATGGCTATCTAAAGTATGTCAAGCAGTCATTCGGGTTTGAGGATCATGAATATCCTACTCGTGTATTTAAGCTTGACAAAGCTCTGTATAGGTTGAAGTAGGCTCTAAGAGCTTGGTATGCAAGATCATCAAAAATTTTACTTGGCAATGGTTTCAAAAGAGGGAAGATTGATACTACTCAGTTCTTAAAAAGGGGGGAGGGGAGAGGGAGAGACTAGATTCTTGGTGATAGAAAAATTACCTTTGGGATGACTTATTTTCTTGGATCCTTCTTGATCTCATGGGGGACCAGGTAACAAAATTTAATTGCTCTCTCCAATACTGAAGCTAATACACTATATGGAAAAAGAATTCAAATAGAGGATCAGGTAGCAAATATTATCACAAAGGAACTAAGTAGCGAACACTTCGAACAAAATCGATTAAAATTGGGGTTGATCAAGATGCTCTAATGACTTCTCACCAAACTCTTCTCTAGACTTAGGCTATGATTGTATGACAAATATATGTTGGAAAAGTCATTTGGCAATGTCTAACTCAGTTTTATAGTATTACAGGCATGCACACATGGTACCTTCACTACTGAGTAAGGATGATAACCTGATTAATATTCTCAAAGATAAAGCCCAACTCTGTTACTTTCTACAGAGGAACCTGGTTCCCTCTCATAGGTTAGTATTTTCAACTGTACTTTATGTTTTTAAAGGCTACTATAAGTGCCACGTCACTATGTTTTCCTGCCTGTCTTAAAATAGTGTTGTGTCAAAATATTTTCTAATCTTTACATCCTTCATTCTCAACACAATACGTTGTACCTAATCCCACATCTTAAAATCCTTACAGTTCGTCTTATCTACTCACTTTCATTCTCTCTCTCTTGAACCACAAATGCAATCTCATCTTTCTTTTAGTTTTTTTCAAGAACCCTTTCTTTTCAACAACATCCATCTTCTCTGCTCCCAAATCACCCTCCCCTAGACTGTAGAAAAAATTCCTATTGTAGAAAAAGGATCTCGAAGAGTTAGATGTTAATCTGAAGGCCAGTGGAGGTTACCTAGTAAATATGATCAACGTTCAAAGAAAGAAGGGATGAGTTAAAAACAATATTTAAAAATAAAAGAGGAATAAAAACTGTTGAGGGACCTGAAATATCTTAGGCGTTGGAGACATACAACCTGATCAATTCACCCGCCATCATGCTTGAGAATAATCTGAAGATCAGCTCTATAAAGGATGGACACCATGGTCTGGGGTGTGGTTATCTGCTTCCAAGGGTCTTCAAACACTTTAGGGTACTTAGGCAAGGCACTTTGATAGTAAGGAAACAGATGGGTGACCTTATGCAGCAAATGTTACAAGATCAAGCCGCAAATATAAAAATTGACAAGCTCTTATACAAACTCTAATCTTTTTGTCCTTCTTGCCTCTCTTTCATCTCCCTACTTCTTTTTGTCTTGTAGTTTTCCCGACTATTTTTATTCTTGTTGATTCCCTTTAACTCTTTTTTAATGATGTGGTATTTCTAGTATTTATCTTTGATGCTCTTATTGTATAGTTGGAAATACTAAGTTATTGATTTTATAAAACTGGTCGCATTCTTGATTATATGTGAACTATATTTTTTGTTCTTACTTGTGTATGAATTTACTCATGCTAGTGTCACCCTAGCGGCCATTAACTTTGTTTTATGTCTTATTCTTACTCATGTTACTGCTTAATCTTTTTAATGATATCAAAAGGAAAAAGTTCCGGTGTGTAAGTGCCTTTTGAAGTTTGGGTATAAGGGGGAACTAAATGGGGACCTGACTTGCAGGGGAAACTTGGTCATATGTCTGTAATCCTCGAAAAGGAAAAATTTGATGGAGCATAGACATTAAAGTACTATGCATGTATTTTGATGATTTGACAAATTTGCTTAGGAACTAGATATGATGTTTATTGATGGAGCATAGATATTGAAGTACTATGCATTTGTGGGAAACTTAGTTCATGTGCTATATGAGAATCTGGTCCGCAGGAGGAACTTAATTAATGAGTTTGTCATAATCAAAAAGGAAAAAATTAATGAAGTATAGACACTGAAGTACTATGCCTTATTTTTGATAATTTGACAAACCTGATGAGGGACCCGGTTCCTTGGTCACAAAGTCAACCTTCACAAATGTAAAGTCGCTGCACAACTATAAAGCTAATGTCGTTGTAGTAGAGCCACAGTAGTAGCAGAATTACTGCAATCCCAACTCTTTATCCAACAGTCCAAGGAGCTCATCTCTTTCAAGTCCCTTCACATATATTGAATATCAGAAGATGCAACCTAATGGAACTAGAAACGAGAAACCTAGTGAGGGACTAGATAAGCTATTATTCCCTATTTTCAGAGTCACCTTTATAGTTGTAAAAATAGTTTTACAACTGCCACTGCCACTGCAGCAGAGCCACAACGCAATAGTATCACTACTGTTGTCCTAGCTCTTGTCCAATAGTCAAATATTCTCTCTCTCTCTTTCATTCTCTCATATAAATTGAATATGACAAGATGAAAAGGTTGAGTTTTGCAAAATCAAAATATTGGTCATTTTGTACATCTGCAAAGCATCCACACCTCTCCAAAGACAAAGCTGCAATACCTTGATGAACCAGTTCCTTATCAACGAGTTGTATGCTAATGTTCTAGGTTATTGAGTCTTTATCTTCTTGCTCTTAACATTGTAAACCTACTCCTCTTTTGAGAAGTTTTTGTAGGTCACTTCTATTTGTATTCAAACCTGTTGTGGCAGGCTAGAGCTAGCCTTGGTTGTCTTTGTAATAGAGTTATTACAAAGGGGTTTACAATAGAGTTATTGTAAGGGGGATTAAGAATTTAATTCCTAGATTGCAATAGGTTGTAATCTAACATTGCTTGGTTGTTAGTGAAGTTGGAAAATCCTATTAG
>JACEIK010000972.1:159069-190669 GCA_018107945.1 Datura stramonium | reverse complement strand
AAAAAACATACACCAAATAAAAAAAGTAATAACTAATTCTGGATAAATATACACAGAAGAAATTATAATTTTAAAAAAAGTATTAAATTAAAAAGAATTTTAAAAGTAAACTGATAGGGATAAATGTGTAATTTTATTTTAATCCATGTATAACTAATATCCACATAACTTATTACACCTTCTACCCTGCATAAAATTATACATGAATTTTCTCATAAGCTCTGTAAGTTTAATTATGTAGAATTACTAAAAACACAACCAAATATTATATAACATTAATACATGAATAACTTTTATACAACATTTGAAATCTACCAACCAAACATTGTATAAAAGTAATACATGAATAACTTTTATCCTATTTGGTAACAAACCAATGCATAATATTAATACATGAATAACCAAGTTATTCATGTATTATTTTGACCCTTATCTCGTAACCAAATGGCCCCTTTGTTTGTTGTGTTGCAAAGCATGTCCAAAATGAATGCACAGAGAGTAATTAGAAATATTAAGTTTCTCTGCTTTTATCATTTACTTGCATATCTTGTGCTCTGCAATATCTTCCATTAGACTATAATAACTATTTATTTATATTAGGGAGTTATTTTTAACATTTAAGTTTCCAACTTTGTTGTCTCTTTGATTATTTCTTGATGGTTTTTCTTTTAAAAATATTATTCCAAAACTTATGTTTGTTACTTTTAGGATGACATAATATCTAAAATTACATTTGCATCTCAATCTGAAGATGGATTCAGTGAGCCTCCAACAATTGACTTTTCAAAAATTTATTTCGTTGAAGTGGATGGAATTAATAAGACATACATTTATGGTATTGGTTCTCAAGTCCCTTTCTATGGGCATGTTGGTGCATATATCGCTTCGACATCTCATCTTCAATATCTAGACTTTGATGCTTGAGTGCAAGAATTTATTGGACATCGTTTTCAAGAAATGAAGCGTGAGATGAAAGAAGAGATTAGAGAAGAGATAAGACAAGAAATGCGACAAGAACTGAGACATGAAATGCGATAAGAGGTGCAAGAGCAAGTTGATCAGGTACTCCAAGTACGCTTGTCGTTCATCATAGCTGGCTTACCTTCACCTCCTCCTCATAAACATGACTTGTCCTCAAATAGTGAAACAAGTTATATTTAAATTTATTTATATTGTTTTATGTTAGAATATTTTGTTTTGTTTTCTCAACATTTGACAAATGTTATTATTTATGAAATAGCTAATGTTTTTGAATTTATTAAAATGTTTTTAGATTTTTCAAAGATTTATATTGACACACATTAAAAACAAAATATCTAATATTGAATTATCATTTGGTTGGTAATATTTGCCAACATATTTACAATCTGTTAGTAAACTCTCCCATGTTACTAATATTGCGAACAAATTACTAACGTAATTTAAAAAAGAAAATAACCAGACTAACTAACAAATTTAAAATTTGTTGGTAAATTACCAACGAATTACCAACAATATTTTTTCGTAACTAAAATTACTAAACATTTACTAAGGTATTCTTAGAAATATACCATTGGAATTGTAACCAAATTATTACCGTTACTATAGTTGCTAATAGAATACCAACACCATTTTTTTTTGTTACTAAATGTACCAACCGATTACCAATAAAATTTAAACAATGAAGAATTGAATTTACTAACCTGTTTTCTATTAGTTAGTAATATTACCAACTGAATACCAACCGATATGTGGTTTGTAAATTTACCAACAGAAATATTAGAACCAAGATTGAAAAATTACCAACAAATTTTTTATGTGTTTACCAACCAACTTTTAGTTGGTAACTTTACCAATGAATTAAAATTGGTTGGTAAAATTTACCAAAAAGTAAGGGATCAAAATCTGTTGGTAACGCAAATTGCCAATCGATTTAATCAACTTACCAACGAATTATTTTGTTAGTAATCTCAGATTTTTTGTAGTGACTATGGATGGTGGAAGGCAAGGGTGCAAGACTTTATAGTTAGAGAAGATCTAGAAATTTGTGACATTATCCAGGATGATCCAAAGATCTCCCGGTGGCCAAGGAGGTGAAAGGAAGAGAAACTCATCTGAAGACAAGAGATGAATTCACTGATGAAGACATTTAGATAGTTCGGAAGAATTCCAAGGCTAACATAATAATTATCTTCGGGAATAGACTTGATAAGTATAGTCAAATATCTTCTTGCAACATGGCTAAAAAAGTATGAGATACACTACAAACTACTCATAAAGGAACCAGTCCTGTTAAGAAGTCAAGCATTGCCTTTTTAAATATGAAATATGATTCAAGATGAATGAGGTAGAAACTCTCCAAGATACATTTAATAGGTTCACATGCATTACTAATGAATTGAACTCTCTTGGAGAAGTCATTCCTCAATTAAAGCAAAATGATTGGAAAATTTCTAGATATGTTTCCTAAATCATGGAAAAGCATGGTCAGTGCATTAATGGAAGTAAACTTGGAAACCATGACTATAGATATGCTCAGGGAAATTTAAGGACCTATGAGATAAAGAATCTTAAAAACCAAAAAGATGTTGCACCAAGAAGAGCAATGAAACTAGTTCTCAAACCTACTCAAAATAAGGAATTTGTTGAAGATGAATTGGCACTGCTAACTCGTAATCTTAACGAATGACTAAGAAAAGTGATTTTCTCAATAGAGGCAGTACTTTTAAATCTAGACCACCTAAAAGAGGAAAAATTGAAGTATGTCACTATTGTGGAAGTCGTGATCACTTTATCTATCAGTGTCCAATTAAGAAAATTAAATAGAAGAAGAACAATCTTGACAAAGGAAATAGGAATCATGTTCCATGAAGTAGAATATCTACTCAGAAACCAGACTAAGTAGTGAGGAAAATACTGGTTGCAATGAGAAACTCATTGTCACTCCCCACCTTGGGAGGCATGACTGACACCTAGTACCGCGCTAGGATCTGACTGACCTGGCTAGGATTATGCATGTATGGTGCATGCCTACAACTCAATTCAGAAAAACAATGAGCTATATCTCGGCTGTAAACACAGCCTCTGACCGACAAGGCCATATAGCCACTTGTAGATAAAAACAGCTAACCAACAACAGGCAACAAAAGGGATCCTATGTGGGCCGACAAGATCACCATGTTGTCTAGTTATAACAGAAATGAGAACAAGATACTATACTAGGCCCCACACGATCAACAACAACTAACCAACTAGATACTGCAGTCTGCAAGTCTCTAAGATTACAAATAGTAATCGGGACAGAAAGGAGGGGAAGAAAGATTAACTTATAAACTTGCTTATTCGTAAATTGCATCTAGCAAAACACTACACGTCCATGAGCTAAGACATGTAATTACACATTCATAAGCTATAACTAGCTGGAAAGAATATAAAAAAGAACCTAACCTGGCCCCTATAAGCCTGGAAGGTACAAGCAACACAAAAATAACCTATCGAGACCCCCATAAGCCCTGACAAGTACACTTCAATCTATATACCCCTATCCAGGTTTTTATGACTCTACTGGTGCTATAGCCAACCTACCTGTCCCCCTGGGTCTGCAACTGAACCGCTTGGCTCCTGATCTGTAGCTGTGTCTGAGTCCAATGGACTCCTGAGAACTGTACCTTGGGCACTAGGCTCGACGAGGGTGTGATGCTGATACGACATAGAGTTAGTAGTCCAGCCATGGAATGTACTATAATATGGCCCTTGGGCCTATGCATCATCTCTAGAGACGGCATATCGCTCCTTGGAGCGACGTCACATAGCCCCTGGCAGGCAACGACATAACTAGTAACCCTGGGGTGGTCACGAGAGGCTCCTAAGTGAGGGCAACCCCACCCGAGGTGCTATACTGAAGTCTCAATCTAGAAATTCAAAAGGCGTATCTGGCCTTCTAGGCCTAACGCGACTGCTGCTCCCCCTAGAATAATCTGTATGGCTGCTAGTAGGAACACGCCGTGCACCTATATCTGATCAGAGGATCCTGGTAGTGATCATAATCTCTAACGGTCTAAACTGGATAGGGCGAGATCTGGAGTGGCCTAATAATACTCTAAATGTTCTACTCGGGCAACTATAACTCATGAGAAACTGTAGGATCACAGAAAACCAATTACCTAGTTCTTTTGCTTAGAACGATTGTAGGGCTGCTATTGACTGAACATGATTTTGAGTGGTCGGCCCCTACTCCTCCACAGGCAGCTTACTGACATTCTTAGCTTGAGGGTAATACTGTGCTAACATGGTTCTATCCCTTTATACCTTAACTTGGTCTGTTCAGATCTTATATGACTTTTCTGGGTAATCCCTAACTTTATAGATAAGTTTATATGGATTTAGCCACTCACGAGAATCAGTCCCTGAGTATCCTATAAGAGCAGGCTGTGGCGTAGGCCCTGCCTCTAACTGCTAGTAAGGTCCCGTTCCTTAGGATACCCACGGGTCTATTTGACCCGAACGACTGAGATGACTTCCTGGGCGACCTGCATAACGAGTACTAAATCAACTGGAACTGATAGTCACTATAGTGGCTAACTAAATGGTAGGTTGTCACTCAGTTCACTAGACAACCCTAGTGCTGCTGACTCTAAAGTATAGTCATCTTATTTAAATATCTAGCCCTGGAGCATGAGGGTACGCCAATGGCCTCTGGGCATGCTTTACTGATAAAACAGGCGCCCGACTGGTAGCTATATCGCCTAGCTGTGCCTATGCGTTTCAACTTACTAACTCAGGCCCAATAGGTATCCACAAGCTTCTAAGTCTCGGCTTGACAATAAAACATCCCACTCTACTAACACAATGAACTGGAGAACATCGGAGTTTCTATGACACTTCTAGCGTATGTCATACTTAACATGCTCCTTCCCGACAACGGATACTGCGGTATGATCCATATACATCTCCTAGCAGCTAACCACAACATATACAACATATATATATATATATATATATATATATTCATAGTATACATACAATAGTCAACACAACATATCTAATCGCACCTACTGATAGCAACTATTTGCAACATATGAGACCATTATTTCCATTCAAGAACGTAAGTCGTATCACTATACGACGAGAATAACTTGCCTAAGAAATAAGCCTTAACATACCTTGAATGCTGATTTTTTATTTAACCGGCGAGGTTCAACCTATAATCACACCCTTCCAACCGTAACCTTCTGTGCTGAGAGAATAGGACTACCTTCAATATAAAATTTGGTGAACAACAATGACTTTGGATAACTATATCAATTATAACTCAACTTCGAATAACTCGGCCGAAAACCTGTAATTTTCCGAGAGTTCACAGGAGAAATGCTTACCTAATGCCTGTGACCGTTTAGGAATTCAAGCTGAAGTAATTTCCGATAACTTTTAATAGGTAGAGTTTTGATTTCAGCGTATTGATCACGGAAATAATATAGGTCCCGTGATACGCTTTACAACTTAAATTAGTCGTGTTGTCTAAGCTATTTGATACATTTTCATGTGTTTTTATATAAAAGTGAAGATATGTGCTAACCAACATGATTAGCCTTTGTTTTGTAGGTTTTTGATGACTTTGAGGAGCTAATTCATGAGTTGGTGAAGTAGAGGCTGAGACGGAATAAACACGCAAACGTCGGCAAGGAGGGGAGGTCAAACAGCCCACCTGCGCGTCGGCAACGTGCCACGGCAGGCAGGCTGCCCAAGACAGCCCCCCGCCGCGTTGGCAACGTGCCACGGCAGGGTGGCTCCGCGACCAAGCTTGTGCAACGCGCTGCCCAAGCAGCGTGCCACGCCAACGCGGTAAGGTGCTGCCGGGGCCATTTTCGGGGCGATTTCCAGAAGGCCTCCGCGTTTGGGCCGTGTCACGGAGGCACGTTCGCGTTGCACTCCGTGACACGTTGCTTTGTTATTCCCTGACAAATTCCTACTATTATAAATAGCACAATTCTAGGTTTATTTTCACATAATTTCTGACTTGGTGGAGCAAGAACGTGGGTTACAGGCAGTTTTGAGGACGAAAATTCTTAGGGTTTTTTCTATCCCTTTCTTCTTCCTTTCAATTGTTTGCATGATTTTCATTCATTTAACGATGTTCAATCCACAAATGAGTGGCTAATTCTCTTTCTTGCCGAGGTTATGAACTATTGTATTGAAATGTAATTATTGAATTGCTGGTTTATTTTATCTTTCTTCTATGGTTGTTCTATTTAATTCTTGTTCTTACTACGTTAATATTCAAATAATGTTAATGTAACTAAAGTCCGGTTTCACCCGAGAGGGCAAGAAACTGGAAAGTTGTGAATTAATAGGATATGATTTTTTCTTGGTTTGAGAAAATTGGGAATTGATTTACCTTCAGGATAGAAATATGCCTGAAAGTCGTATTAGTCAAGTGTGGAATCGGTTTCGTATGGCTAGAACTTGAATTTCTTCTTATCACGTAAATGTAGGTGGAAGGTTCATGATTCTTAAGTTGGGTTAAATACGAGAGTTTTAATCCATAGGGATAAGTTCCGACTAGCAACCGGAGAAAAGATAAACCATGTACATCGATAGTTAGTTTCTTTACATGTTCTTTGTAGCCTCAGCATGCTCGCATTCATAGTTCAGATTCAACTGTATAGATATTTCATTTTTGCATAAAAATATATTTTCCAAAATACACAAACTTTTCTTTGCTAATCGCGTCATTATTATTGCGGCTTAAAATGCTGGTGGTTCAACCAAATCCTGTCCTCAGGTTCACATTGGTTCTGCAAGAAAGCCACTATATTACTTGCACGACCCGCACACTTGCGGGCTCATCAAGCTTTTGGCGCCGCTAAGTCGGGACTGCAATCGAGCAAAATTTTTCTTAAGTGTTAGTTAACGAATTCTATACAAGTGTTGACAACGTGTTTTTTGATTTTATTTTTATTTTCATTTTTTTTCTTAATCTTTTGATTGTTTTCCGATACCTCTTCTTGACATGACATCGTGGAACACGAATGGTTTAATGGTGAATACTCATATTTTGATGAATCCTTCCACTTCGGAGGACAACACCGTGGCAACATTGTAACACATGCAAAATATGTGGTGGTCAAGATGGCTATTGGGATGGTCGCCCGAATGCATACTCCCCTTCCCGAGCCCCTATTATGATACTTCTGTTGTTTTTGATGAATACAGGCATGCTGAAAATGAGGATTTGGGACGCCAAGACCGATTGGAAGACATAACAAACAACTCCTTGATAATCGAAGAAATGAAGGAGGTAATGGCAAATACGATAACTCAGAAGAGGAGAATGCGTGAGACTCTAGAAAGGATGAGCGCCAAATTCACGGAGATGATGGCTAAGGCTGAAGCTTGTGATCAATTGCAAGTGATAGTTGTAGGCAATATTCAAGAGGAATTACAAGAGGAAGACAAGGGTGAATTTTCGATGAAGCCCGACATTTAGAACCTTCTGAGTGTCCCCGTGATGAGCTCATACTTGTAGAAAACTCGATCGTGGAGAAGAGGATAGAGCATACCCCATTAGACAATACTGAAAAGATAGATGTTGATGCAGAGAAGAGGTATACAAGTAAGGAGGTCAATAGCAATGCAGTTTCGGTAATCAAGGTGCATTGGACTCACCAAGCATTTTTCTACCTTAAGTTTGGTTGACGAAATAGAAATAGAGTCTTCTCCGAGTTTATGGAGAAATGTCAAGAGGAGGACCAAGTCCCATATACTCTGGAAATTTGCTGAGCCTAATAGACAGAATGACTTCACTTACGCAAGGGCCAATAAACGTCAAAGGCATATCTACTTCTTGGTCCTTACAATTTTTAACCACTACCACCTCAAGAGCATAAAAGAAAATTAGAGAAGAAATTAGGGTGAGATTCATATCCTCAAGGCGGAGGAAAAGCCGTGAAACGTAATACGTCGTGGGCGCGACGTAGTATCAAGGCGCCGCTTGGGAGGTAACCTGTAAGGGTACCACGGGTATCCATTTTAATTTCTTGCATTTTTACTGATTTTATTTATTTTTCATCTTTTGTTGTTTTTGGTGGAAAGTTGCTAATGTATGGAGGGGAAGTCTCGAGTACTTTTGAGGAGGAAGCTAACAAGCATGGAAGAGAAAAAGTGTGGGGTTGAACACCACCGCGTAAAGTGGAAGAAAACTATGTGGTTCGCTAGGCCTAAAGGCTCAGGAGTATTTCTCACCCTCTTTAAATGCTAACTTGATGCTATGAAGACATAGCATGATTTAAGGCTTACGGTTTCATGTTCTATTAATTAATTTTAAAATTTTTGTGCTTAACAAATTGTTGGTGAATGTAATGCTTGTGTGAAAAAGGAGAAAAATCTTGAAAAAGATTTTTGTGAGTCAAGCATGACTTCATCACCTGTTGGTTTTTCTTGTCGGTTCTTTTCCGACGGGGTCTTTTGAACCGAAAAATAAAATTTTTATTTTTATTTTTATTTGTCTCGTATATAATGTTTTAGTTGTAGTTAGGACTCAAGCTCGACGACGAATGGATGACGACCGTCTTGGAGGAAAAAAACTAGTCAATTGGTTTTTTTTTTTTTTTTAAATTTTCAAGTTTTAAGAATTTCTTCAATCTTTCATGTGCTATAAATGATTGTAAGATACAAGTATATGTAGTGTTGAAGCATGCAAGTGTATAACTTTTTTTGAGACACTTAGGCTCTTGAATTTGACTCAATATGATTGAAGCTTAATTCTAAATTCTTGTGATTAGCTGAGTAAGAGTCTGTTGAGTATGTCTTGAATTGAGCATGTGCCATGAGTGTAAGGTTTTTGAGTATTCTGTGTTATTGTGGAATGTCTAGAACTTTCCCCGGTGTGTGTATTAAGCGAAAATGAAGGATGTGAATTGTAGGAGATGATTTAGGCATTTCTTTGAATTAACCTATTTTTTATCCCTCGTTTTACCTACCTTGAGAAATTAATCCTAGTGAGCCCCGTTGAGCCTTGAGCCTATTCTTTGATAGCTGCAACATAAGCCTAAACCTTTTCTTTCATTAACCTGTGAATTTGACCCAAAGCTACTAAGCGCTTTGAAGAAGAAAAATTCGGAAGAGTAAAGGAGGGAGGAGAATGAAAAGAAATGAAAAGTAGCAAGTTGTAGAAATTGAGAAAAGGTCGAAGGTGCACTTGTGTAAAAATGGTTACTATTAGTAAGGAGTAAGAAAACAAATGAATGAAAAATTATGTATACAACTCCTTACTAATGAGCTGTGCGCCTAAAAGAAATGGGGGAGCAAAAGAGAAAAGAAAACTACCAAGATAAAAGGGCAAAGTAAGGGAAGGGTTCTCACAAATGAGGGCGTGATGTATTGAAAGCGCTTAGGAAGATAGTCACTATTAATACCGATCACAATAGACCTACCTACAAATGAGTACATTACAACCTAAAAAGTCCTACTTGATCTTACATTCGTACATCTTCAAATAAGTGGAGTACAACACTAAGGGCAAGCTTATGGGTCATTACATGGTGCATGTGAATTCTTTGTGAGAGGAGGAAATTTATTTATGTACCCACATGTTGTGATGTAAAACCGTTTTTGCGTGTGAAATTGCACCTTCTTTCCGTGAGGGCACATGTTTAATGAAGGACATAGTTCATGCGGGATCTCTTAATCGGTTGATTTGCATGAGTTTGCTTCGCGCGATTGAGAGTCGACTTGAGGTTAAGAAGTCTTAACATAGTTGTATTTCATTTCATTGATCAAATCGTGCATGCTTTATTTTTAGCTTGTATCTTAAATAATCATCATAGCCATAATTTGAATCATCGTGCTAAATTAGTTATGTGTGATTATCCATATTCATGAGATGTAAAAGGGTTGTCTGAGATGAACAAGGCTTTAAGTGGGGTTGTGATCACGGGAAATAACATAGGTCCCGTGATACGCTTTACAACTTAAATTAGTCGTGTTGTCTAAGCTATTTGATACATTTTCATGTGATTTTATATATAAAAGTGAAGATATGTGCTAACCAACATGATTAGCCTTTGTTTTGTAGGTTTTTGATGACTTTGAGGAGCTAATTCATGAGTTGGTGAAGTAGAGGCTTGAGACGGAATAAACACGCAAACGTCGGGGTAAAGGAGGAGGCCTGCAACAAATTTCACTCAAGGCCGGTATCAAGTGTTAGACGGCAGGTGGCTGCCCAAGACAGCCCTCGCCGCATTGGCAACGTGCCACGGCAGGGTTGCACCGCGACCGCTTGTGAAACGCGCTGCCCCAGCAGTGCCACGTTGCCAACGCGGCAGGTGGTGGCCGCCGGGCCATTTTCGGGTGATTTCCGTAAGGCCTCCACAAAGTTAAGCCGTGTCACGGAGGCAATGCTCCGCGTTGCACTCCGTGACACGTTGCTTGTTATTCCGGGACAAATTCCTACTATTATAACAGTACACTAGGTTTATTTTCACATATTCTGACTTGGTGGAGCAAGAACGTGGGTTACGTGCAGCTGAGGACGAAAATTCTTAGGGTTTTCTCTATCCCTTCTTCTTCCTTTCAATTGTTTGCATGATTTCCATTCATTTAACGATGTTCAATCCACAAATGAGTGGCTAATTTCACTCTTGCTGAGGTTATGAACTATTGTATAGAAATGTAATTATTGAATGCTGGTTTATTTTATCTTTCTTCTATGGTTGTTCTATTTAATTTTATTCTTACTACGTTAATATCTCGCCAATGTTAATGTAAACTAAAAAGTCCGGTTTCACCCCGAGAGGGCAAGAAACTGGAAAGTTGTGAATTAATAGGATATGATCTTTTCTTGGTTTGAGAAAATTGGGAATTGATTTACCTTCAGGATAGAAATATACCTGAAAGTCAGATAGTCATGGAATTTGGCCATATGGCTAGAATTCTGAATTTCTTCTTATCACAGAAATGTAGGTGGAAGGTTCATGATTCTTAAGTTGGTTAAATACGAGAGTTTTAATCTGAAGGCATAAGTTCCGACTAGCAACCGGAGAAAAGATAAACCATGTACATCGATAGTTAGTTTCTTTTTACATGTTCTTTGTAGCATCAAGATGCTCAGATTTATAGTTCGATTCAAGTCGTATAGATATATTTTTACTTAGCATAATAATATATTTTCCAAAATACACAAACTTTTCTTTACACTGTTGTCATCATTATTATAGTTGTAGTAAATTAGCACTTGAAAAGGTTTCACCCCGTAGTCCTGTCCCTGTGGGTTCGACATTCGCCCTTAAAAAGAGCCACTATATTACTTGTACGACCCGTACACTTGCGGGCTCATCACGTATTTCGAGAAAATAACTCCGTAGGAATGCTCCTTGTAGACTTAGCACTCGATACCTGAAGTTAATTTGAGTTTGGACGGCATTTGGCAGCGTAATCAGAGGAAAAACCAAAGAGGCTTGTGTCCCTTTTTTCTACTACGAGGGTCCTATATCAAAATGAGGGGAAATTAAACTAAGGGACTATATGTACTTGCCTAGGCAATGGACTGGGGGTGCCTTGTGCCAGCCATCGCGACTATCCCAGTGCCACGTCGCCCCTCAAGGCGCCAGCAGGCCTGGCTCGCCGCAAGGCCAGTGCATCAGCTGGCCGGGCGACGCGCTGCTCGTGCGCACCGGTCCCATCCGACCGCGCTTGTGAGGATTTTTCATATGTGTCATGACTCTCTTTATTCGAAACAAATCCATGCATCGCCTACTAACTGATGGAATTTTACGGGTGTTACATCCTTCCCCCTTAGACCATTCTCCCCGAATGTAATCTTTAGGCTTAAAAGCGTCTAACTTCTTTTAACCTGCCGCTAGTGAAATTTCGGCAGAGTGTCCTCTGTTTGTTGGACTATCTGAAAACCTGAAACGCAGAAAATTCCAACATAGGCGCTTCACAGGATGCCATAAACAGCTATTTCCCAACAAGGAGGTAGCCAACTATACAAAGATCGATAACATAAGTGGAAAAGTATACGAACAACAACCTCACCTTAACTGCACAATCTGGGTCAATCCTGAAACAAGTGAGGATATCTAGATTCACGTCATCCCCGCCTTCGCAGGTCATCTCATTCTTTATTTCTGTTCCTCTATAAGACCTTACTAGACTGCACATGTGATTCTTAAGATGGCCTAATGGACTTGTCCATCTAATATAACCATTGTAGTTTTCTCTTTATGCGTACTCTTCGGTAGCCTGAATATTTACAACTGGTCAACCCGAGAGAAATCTCCTATGCGCTTTCATAGTATTAATGAACATATCCTAACCCGAAGATAACTCTATCTCATAGGCCACTTGTCCAATCTCTCAGAGGGTATGGTACGGTTTAGTGAGTCTACGGCTGGGCTTGCTTACTTTCAGATTCCACGACGCCCTTCCTTGGTGAAGTTTCCAGGAATGTGCTGTTGCTTCAATCTTTAACTCCCTATGCTATATGATAATTCATGAGCTACCGATATATCCTTCCTAAAAGGTTTAGATTTCTTCGTTTGGCCGATGTATTAGTATGCCAACTCAACTACCCTTAATTTATTTGCTTCCAATCATCATTTAGGGGGACCTCCCCTTCCATTCATAGTAGATCTCCGGGCATCTGAATTGGGTGCTCTACTTGGATTTTTATTTTGGGGTTTCAGAAGTCATACTCAACTTAACATGCATCCTAATCTTTTCTCAAAGCCTTTCTAAAATCTAGTTGTGAATCCCTTGTTGGAAGTTAATAGATGCTGAAACGCCATATAGACAGAATGCTTTTATATCAATTCAACGTAGTCTTTTAACTGAAACATGATTCCGTCCGTCAAGAAATAAGTTAATCTCATTAGCCTTTCAACCATCGATCTAATAGGGTCACATCTACGCCTGGTATGAAGTAACCTTGTGACTGTATTCGGGCTGACTCCTTCCCACTTTTTATCAGGCACGACTATCTCCTGAATTATTCTGCATGGTTCCTACTTCCCAACCTTCCATGGTTGGTCATTGATCTTTTACGCTATGACTCAACAATATCTTCCATCTTCCCATGCCATCAATAGGTCTCTCTTATAACCTGATGCGTTTTTGTTAAACTCTGGGTGGAGGAAGTAACGGACATGATGCACCTTGGCTATAGTCTGCTAATGAAGTTCTTCCACCTTGGGACGCAGAGTCAACCTTCAATCTTATGTCTCCGCCCTTATTTTCTCAAAGGCCAATAACTTTCTACCGGGCCTTGTCTCTAGGTTGTACTAGGTTAGAATCTATGTGTTGCCACCTCACCTCCACAACTGGTGATAATATTGCAGCATTCTAGGTCACAACCTCACATCTCTTAATTGTCGACCCGATGCTTATTCCTCGATATTCATGATGGTCCCATGCTCGTCAATTTACTTTTATCTTAGAGGATTCTATTTCCTCTAGATTTAAGTACTCGTGCTTTTCCCCTTGCTCCCTTAGATTGAGCTCTAGGGTTCGTGCCTTCCGCCTCATACCATCAAAGACATTACTAACCAAGTCTAATGCACTCCGTATCCTCCTCGACCCACACTCGGGCCCATTTTGTTCGTATGATCTCTGTCCTTTGATATAAATAAACTAGGCCATAACCATTATCTTGCAGGTATGCACTACCGTTATTCGCACATTGTGGCGGAATCAACCTATTTCTCACCTAAACTTTACTATTGTCAGTTCATCACTTATGGACTCTCACACGTACTTGAATGCTAATGCATTTTATTTTCTATTCCTTGTTTATTATCATAAGGGTCTAGATGACTTACTTAAACACTAGAGGTCTCAACCACTTCCTAACACTTTACCGGAGTCAACGTATCTAACCCTCCTTTACTATTTAGTCCGGCAACATCGTCTCAATTCTTGTTCTCTTTGTTACACTAAAAACAACATCAAGTGGAAGATAGCCTTTTCTTAGTACAATATAACTGAGGTATGGAACTGTACAACATCCGAAGAGTTGGAGGTAAGACTTACTTCCTTCTCGTAACCTCCAGGTAATCCAACGTTAACTATCGCCCTGTCCGATCCTATATCTAGTAGGTAAGTCAACTCATGTATGCTATATTCCCGACCTCCTACTCGAGGCCGTAGAAAGAACTGGCGACAGTGTTGACATATCTACTACCTTATGAGATTCCTGGTACCCCTAGGAAAATAATGAGAAATTAAAAGACATCCGCCTCATCCTCAAATTGGTTGTCCCCAACTATGACATCGCACCGGTGCTACCTCCCCGTTGTTGCAGTTATCTTGCGGCTGGCTGGAGTCTATCTTATATCACATATTACTCTAAACAGACATAGCAATGAAAGCTTAGGGAATCGACCCTGTACAACTTGGCCCTATAGCACGATTCCGAGAAGAAGAAAAAGGTAACTATCACACTCGTAGCCTCCTCGCTATAGAATGTGGTGCACAACACATTTATAAGCAAGACTCTACTAGACATGACTTGCAACATTCCCTAGGGATATGAACTGTTCAGATACCAAGTTTGTCACTCCCACCTTGGGAGGCATGACTGGCACCCAGCCGCACTGATTTGACGACCCGACCGGCTTATGCACGTCCGGGTGTATGCCTCGCAAGTCAATTTATGAAAACAACGAGCTATATCTCGGTTGTAAACACAGTTCCGGCGACAAGGCCGTATAGCCACTTGTAAATAAAAACAGCTAACCAACAGCAGGCAACAAAGGGGATCCTATGCGGGCTGACAAGACCATCATGTTGTCTAGTTATAACATAAATGAGAACAACTACTATACTAGGCCCTACACGACCAACAACAAATTTTAACCAACTGGATACTATAGTATGCAAGTCTCTAATAATACAAATAGTGGTTGGGACAAGGCCCCGCCTACCTAAATGCTATACAAATAAAATCGTAATTTAAAACCTGGAAACTCCGAACTAAAGGAGCTGGCCAAACTCGTTGACTCTGACAGCCGCTAATAAAGATTTTGAACTGCTTGTCTAACTCCGTGTGCAAGTAATGCAGCTGTCCTGTGGATGGGCGTCAGTACAACATGTACTGAATATGTAAGGCAGTAAAAGAAAATGTCTGGAAAGTAGAAAGGGGAGCGTAAAGATTAACCCGTAAGCTTACTTATTCGTAAGTTGTATCTAGCAAAACACTACACGTACATGAGCCAAGACTTTATAATTACACATTTATAAGCTTGCACCAGCGTGCATGAATACAAACAAGAACCTAACCTGGCCCTATGTTCGGAAGGTACAAGAAACACGTAAATAACCTACGGGACTTCTATAAGCTCCTTCGGCAAGTACACTTCAATCTCTATACCCCTATCCAGGTTTCTATGACTTACCGGTGCTATAGCCAACCTACCTCGTCCCCGGGTCCGCACCGAACCCGCTTGGCTCTTGATCTATAGTTGTGTCTAAATCCGATGGACTCCTGATAACTGCACCGGGCACCAGGTCAACGAGGGTGTGGAGCTGATATGGTATAAAGCTAGTAGTCCACCATGGAATGGACTATAATATGGCTCCTTGGGCCTATGCATCGTCTCTCGGGAGACCTACATATCACTACTTGGAGCAACGTCATATAGCCCCCTGGAGGGCAACGACACAACTAATAACCCCCGATGGTCACGAAAGGCCTTTAAGCGAGGGGCAATCCCACTCCGAGGTGCTATACGGAAGTCTCAATCTAGCCATTCAAAAGGCGTATCCGGCCTTCGGGGCCTAACGCGACTGGCCAAGCTCACCCCTAGAATAATCAGATGGCGCAAAGGTGCACCCGTATTTGATCAGAGGATCCCCGGTAGTGATCATAATCTCTAACGGTCTAAACCATAGGAGAGATTTGGAGTGGCCTAACAATAATTAATGTCCTTCCTCGGGCAATTATAAACATGAGCAACTATAGGGTCGCATAACCAATTACCTAGTTCTTTTGCTTAGAACGACCGTAGGGTCAAGTACCGATCGAACATGCTTTTTTTGAGCGGTCGGCCCCTACCCTCCACAGTAGTTTACCGACATTCTTAGCCTCGAGGGTAATGCTTGCTAACATGGTTCTAGCTCTTTAGACCTTAACTTAGTCTCGTTCTCGCATCTTATATGACTTTCCCTAGGCAAACCCTAACGTTATAGATAAGTTTGAGTGATTTAACCACTCAAGGTAATTGATCCCCGAGTATCTTATAGGAGCAAGTTGGGGCATAGACCCTTCCTCTAACTCGCTAGTTGTTGACACCTAATTTAACCCCTACGCCCGCTAAGTGCCGTTTTGTATATGTATATTTTTAGTTATATTTTTACGCAAATGTTCGGCTTGCATTCATAATTTTTTAAAATAATTGACTATCACAACTCTTGCATAATTATTTCAAATTACAAATTATTTATTTTTACATTTATTTTTTAATTTATTAATTTTCATTATTACGTAATTATGTCATATATAATATGTTTCGTGTTAATATATGTACCTTTAATAAAATAAGCTTTTATCTTAAAATATATGGTTTTCACTAATTTTTATAAATTATTTATATGATAAATATTTACATAATTTTACTAAGTTTTATAAACTATTTACGTAATAATATTACTTGATTTTATTTAAATTTATAAATTATTTATGCTAATAATTAAGTTTATATAATTTTTGATAAATTAATTTACTATATTATATTTCCTATTTATTGAGTTATTTAAAAAGATAGTATTTTATTAATTATGTAGTAGTCAATTTTGGATTTTTTACATTTTATTTAAACTTTTTGCCATTTTTTACTTAATTCCTACCAATTTTATCCTATTCTTCTACCAAATTTGGCCACTTTTTAAATTCAATTCAACTTTAATTTAATCCTACCCAATAACCCATTCAGCGACCCACGGATATACCCATAACCCTACCCAGAAGCCTAAGATCTAATCCTATCCATTCATCTCCTTGATCCAACGGTTGACATTAAACCCTACTCTACTTCCTTATTTAGACCACATACCCCAAACCCTAATCTAACTTTCATTTTCTCCTCTCCAACCGCATGCCTCCTCCCTCTCAATGTTCGCCCAAAATTACCAAATCCATGGGTAAACCACTGCCACCAACTAGGCCACTTGTCGCCTCCTTTCCTGCTCCGGCCGAACTTTTCGACCGAAAAAACTCCACGTAACCCTCACCCTTCATCTTCCCTTTTCCTCCTACTCCTCTCCATGAACTCCCACATCGTTGGCCAGAAACCACTTCACCTAGTTCACTTTTTTTTCATCCTCCGTTTCCTTCCCTCGCCTCACCTTTCCTTCTGCCGAACGGGATGCCAACAACCACCAAACCATCACTTCCAAACACCCTTCACCAACGCATATACATCTCTCTCCTTTCATCGTAAAAGAACAAGCCTATCAAATCCTCGCCCTTTCTCCATTTTTCCGGCAGGCGACCTGCCGCGACCACCACATCAAACGAACAGCCGCAGATCTGCCACTCCTCAGCCCTAACGCCTTCTCTTCTTTACTAACCAGACTTTTTTTCTTTATGTATTTATCTCATCTAACTCTTTTTATTTATTTATCTATTTATCATTTTTGATTAGTTTTTAATTCATTTATTTGATATTATCTCGATTATTACCTACTGATTGTTGTTAAAATAACCTGAGAGCCCTCGAGTTTACGAATTTGGTTTTTTCTATGCCTTAACCTTGCAATGTTTTTTTTTTTGAAAATAAATTGTCATTTAATTTGTATGCCTTCGTATATTTGTATGTACTGCATCTTTGGTACATCTTAGTATATATAGAACTCTCTGTTTGATATCTATTTTAGTTTCAGATTTCTTACTTGTACAATATCGTGAGGATTTTACACTCATTTAAAAATTGTTATCTTTTCTGGTTAGTTTTGAATTGAATTTGAGACTCTCTCCATGAATCATATTTGCCGAGTATGAGGAGAATTCGTGGCAAAATTACCATTGAACTTTTATTTCTTTTCTCTCATGTAGCCGAGATTTATGACAATAAAATATTCTAAGTATATGATTTTGCTGTTACTTGAATATTATGTTAAGATATTGGTACTCCTTCAAATAGTTTTAATTGAAAAGGGACTTGTGCGATTGATTATGATTTTCCTTCAATTAGCTTAACACATGACTGATTACCATATATGTGCGGATTTGGTTAGCTAATGGTAACTTCCTTTGATCGATTCGTTATGCCCTTTCCTTAACTGGAATTATGAAATATTTAGTATTTTTTTATTTTAGTAAGCTCTAATTTGCCGGCCAGTTAATTGATTTCATATTTGACAAGAAGGGAAAGGATTCATGATTATTCTTCTCTTTAACATCAGATGTGTATTGTATGGTAAATTTTAATCATCATTCTAACCTAATTTATGTCAGAATAAGGTGATTTGTACAGCTAGGACTTATTTGATCTAATTTTGATGCTTACGAAGAATTTTCCTAGCAGATTTTCCCCTATTTTCTCCTCTCCTTTCTAGCCATAATTGATTTTATGTTAATTAAGAAAGATTCTTCGATTGATTTTTTGTTTGTCTTATCAATAGCTATAAAAGCAAAAGTTATCCCTCTCTTTTGAAGATATTTGAACACTATCGAGACCTGCAACATACTCTGCTTTTGAAAATATTTTTCCTTCTAAATTCCTTTTCCGCCTCAATACGAGCACTACTCGGGATCCATGAGATCTTTGTGATCTTGATGTATTGAGGTTTGAGCTTCAATTACGGAAAATTTTTTTCTAAAATTGTTTTTTTTACTCTATTTGTCTATTGATTCCCCGTTCAGTTTTATTTCTCCGTACTACTATCGATAATAATGTAGGAATTTGCTAGTTGTTTTAAGCCTTAATGATTTCGAAGAGCTCAAGTGGCCCCGTTATATTCGCACTGCTTGCATATTTAAATAGCTAATCAACTCGTCACGCCCCGCCTTAGGGGTAAGGATCGGCACTGGTGCCCTAGTAGGACTCGACTGCTAACTGGTGAGCCTAAGAACATTCAAGTTGCCAGCTCTATCTCGGATTTCTAGAAACAATGAGCTATATAACGGCTAAATATACTTTTCGCCGATCGGGCCTATAGCTAATTCGTATAAAGCTTCACAACTGTAATACTATATCTCATAGGGGAACCTATGTCGCTGACAAGGCCACCATGCTGTCTATTCATCTGTGACTCCAAAATAAGAAATACTGTATATATCTACGTGACGGCAAGGTCACTGCTACTATTAGACTATGGCCCCACACGGCCAACATAAACGTAAATCCTAAAAACTATAACAAAAATGTACTACTACACGACCTAAGACAATCGACTACAGGAGATAAATATATACAATCTGCAAGCCTCTATGAGTACTGATAAAATGGTCGGGACAGGGCCCCGGCCTACCCACACTGTACAACAAAAGAAAATGAACTACACCTCTGAATATCAAGCTTCGAATGACAGGAGCCGATGACTCTGATATTTGCTGGAATCACGAGGGATCGCTCGTCTATGAGTACCAGAGTAATGCAAGTTGCCTCTAATGGGCGTCAGTACCACTAGTACTGATTATGCAAAGCAACTGAAATAAAAACAACATAACTGGCAATTCTGAATAGTAGGAGATAACCGACCGTAAGAACTGATATGGACCTAATCGTGCTTTTCTCGTACCGTGATGTGGCAGGGGCGTACATGTAGACGCGGCGGCCCGCTGTCTATTAACTAATATATAAATATGTAAATATATATACATAGCAAGTAAGAACCAATACCAACCCTCATAAGCCGGATGGTGCCAAGCAAGAAAAACAATCTATATACCCTACCCTCGGCCGAAAACCAAATGCAAAAATAAGTCGCTCCACTCATCTCTGCACTCACATGAGCACCTCTCGCCGCCCCCTGGGTCTCCGGCTTCTGGGCTATAGCCGCCGATATAAATAATCGTGTCTGAGTCCGAGGACTCCTATAACTGTATCTGTAACTGAAACTGTATCTGAATCTGTTCCCCGGGGCGCATGCGCACAAATGTGCAATCTCGTACCGTAATGCCGACGCCCTGATAATGGGAAAGCTTCATCCCATCTTCGTCCAATCTGCACGGCATGCCACTCTGAGTGACGTAACCACCCGCTCAGTGGGCGACATAGTTACCAACCCAGGGGCGGTGAGACGCAAAAGGTGCGCTTACGACACAATCAAGTCTCAACAATCAAATAACACATATATATAGCAAGCATGTTTAATCGAAAATACTATCTGAATTATGATTTCTTATTCTGAACTCTTTCTATTTTATACTGATTCTCATACTACTTTATATTGAATCTGGGATCTTTATCTGACTGCATGGCTAATCTGTAGCTAAGATACTATCTGATTGTATGGCTATTCAGAGCTGGAGATATCATCTCGATCGTATGGATAATCCGTAGCCAAGATATTATCTCGTCTATCTGATTTTTACTTTACTAACTTTTATTCTAAAACATGCTTACAAACGCGTATTCAGGCTATACTGAGTCTGGAATGCTAACTCGCCATTTGGCGCATGCTTTACTAACTTTCGGACTCGAAAGTACGATATAACAACGCCAAACTGCATTTCCTACCGAACTTGCACAATACTCACATTCAACTCGGGAGTTCTATTACGGAGTTCACTGAATTATGCTAGGCTAGAGTTACTAACTTGCCGAAGAAACTGGCTTTACATACCTTAACTCGGGTTATCCGACTATCGGACGAAGCTCGGTCGCATCTACCTATTTCTCCCAACTCGTATTCACATATATGTCAATTAGGACTGATTACACCAATATTCTAAAATAAAATGTCACTGATATATTGTAGCTCCAAACTTTGCCTATCGAAAGACGTCAAAAACTTGCTATTTCTCAAAAGTCCAGAAGGGAGAAATATTCACTTTAAGGCTAGGAGCACATTGACACTAATTCTGAGCAATTCCACTTACCTTAGTCCGGTAGCACGACACGCTGTCGCTGAATTTCGCGAAACTAAATTCCTCCGTAGGAATGCTCCCTGCTGCTAAATACCTGGTACCTGAGGTTAATTGGAATTTGGACTACGTTTGACGACGTAATCGAGCGATAATTTATCACAATCTGCATTCTCCTCGGGACATTCTCGCGAGCTCGAAATTATTTGATATGTAATGAATTAAACCGAAGTGGAGGCTCAATATTGTTTCTGACAGGGCCAACGTGTCACGGAGCCAATGTGGGGCTCCTCCAGACGCTAAGTTATCGCGGAGGGGGCTCGCCCCGGCTCCTTCCACGGCGGTTCGACAGTTTCCAAACCCGATCTTCTCGGCCTTTTTCGAGCATGTTTGGCTTTCAAATAATCTATCCAAAATGAATAAGCCATTTATGTTGGAAATTTTACGGGGGTGTAACATTCTCCTCCCCCTTAAGAACATTCACCTCGAATTTATATTTTCTATCTCTAGGACTTCCCAACGTACTCAGCTTATTTCTAGAAAAATTTTGGCAGTTTCCCCAATATGGACTATCCCAAAACCTGAAATGCAGAAAGTCCAATACAGGTACTCCACACAATACTATAGTATTCACACGACAGATTAAAAAATGATCTTCTCATTAATACATGCATTACAAGGCACTTCATAAGATAACAATATTAATATACCCGCGCCCGACTAGGCTTAGAACAAGTGAGGGTATCTCGATTTCATATCTTCTCCACCCCTCCTAAGTCATCTCTTCTGCCTCGTTACGCCATAGTACTTTGACAGATGCAATATCTTTGGTTCTCAATCTACGGATCCGTCTATCTAGGATAGCTACCGAACCTCTTCATAGCGCCTTCAGAATCCTGATATCCCGGATCGACCGGCTCGATGGGGTCTCCTATGCATTTCAAAGATAGATACATGAAAGACCGGATGGACGGATTTTAATCCTTGGAGGCAAAGTTCAACTATATTCCATCAAACACTTTTTAATTAATCTATGCCCCAACAAATCTTTGACCGAGCTTACCTTTCTTGCTGAATCCCATCAAATTTTTATCGATGATACTTTCAAAAATACCCGCTGCTCATCACCTGTGTCTCTGCGCCGCACATCAGCATACGATTTCTCGCGGTTCTGCAGGGCCAGAGAGGTGTTCTTCGATCTTTACCTTCTCCTTTGACTCCGTTGAATAATGTCTGGCCCAATCAACGCCGATTCTCCTACTTCAAACTAGCCAACCGGTGATCTGCATTTTCGCCCATATAATGCTTCAAAGGGCGCCATCTGGATATAAGGAGTGATAACTATTATTATAAGTAAAACTCAATTAGAGGCAAATTCTCATCCCAGCCTAATTCTCCAAAATCTAGCACACACACGCCCGTAGCATGTCCTCGAGCGGCCCGAATAGTGCTGCTCAAACTCGCCCATCTGTCCGAGGGTGGAATGCCGTGCTCAAATTAATCCGTGTATCCGCACTTCTCTCGAAATGACCTGGCAAAATCTAGCTATAAATCGTGCTCCTCTGTCGAGATAGATACTGGCACTCTGTCTCGACCCGACTATTTCGATATACACCTATATACACTCTGCCGAGAAAGTAGCTTTCACCGGCAGAAATAAGCTGATTTTGTCAACCTCACAACTATCACCCATATAGAATCGTGTCTATGTCTGTACGGGGTAATCCTGCCACAAAATCCATATTCATCGCTTTCTAGCTTTCCAGAGAGGCACAACTATGTCCCGAGTTAACCCGCTCGGCTTCTCGATGTTCCGCTTTCACCCTGCGCTAGACACCGGGGCTACAAATTCGGCAATTTCTCTTTTCATACCGCGACCTCAGTAGTTTTTTGATATCATGGTACATTTTCATCGCGCGCCGGGGTGAAGAGAATAGCGGGCGAATGTGCCTCGGCTCATAACTCCGCCTGGGTGAGCCCTTGGGGTCATCTGAACATGCAGGCGGCCTACACGCGCTTCATCTCGGCCATTCAGCACCTGCGTCTCTCGGGCCGAATTCTCGTCCTGTTGACCAGGTCAGGATCCTCATATTGTCATTCTTTTACTTCCACAATTCACGATGACACAATGTGTTCTAAATTACCGCTTCGTTGTCCTCCGCTTTCTCGCTACGCGAATGGCTAGGCTGGTTAATTGATGTATCTCCCTCGCCAACTCCACGCTGGGCTACAAATACGCCAAACTTCCCATGGATTTACGGCTGAGAGACCGCTACTACGTTGGCTTTTCCTTTGATGGTATAGAATATCCAATATAATCTTTCAATAACTCCAACCAGCAATGTTGTCGCAGATTCAACTCCCTCTCGGGTGATGATATACTCAGAGGCTCTATGATCTGTGAAAATATCCACATGAACGCCATACAAGTAATGTTCCCATATCTTTAAGGCATGGATCACCGCGGCTAACTCTGTGTCGCGGGTAAGGTAATTCGTGTTTCTCAGCTATTTAAAGCATAGCTACAACCTTACCATGCTGCATCAACACACAACCTAAACTAACGCCCGATGTGTCGCAATACACCGAATAACCTTCGTACCTTCCACAATGCTAACACCGGGGCGGAGGTTAATTCAGTTTTTTTACCTCGGGAAGCTCGCTGCATGCCTCTGTCCGCTGAAACTTTACTGCTTCGCGTCAACTTAGTCGAGGTGCCGCTATAGTGGAGAACCCTTCAACAAATCTCCGTAATATCCGCTAACCCCGTAAAATCAAGTGGACTTCAAATGGGAGTGGTAGTCCTAGGCCATGTTTTAACTATCGCTATTTTCAAGGTGTCAACTCGTATACTCAGCATCCGACATAATATGCCTAAGTTAGCTACACTGAGTTAAGCTGCATCTACATTAGAGAACTTAGCATATAACTCAAGGCCCTCGAGAATCTGGAGCACTGTCTGATAAATCAACCCGATGATCTGCCAGAGCGAGATTACACTAGAATATCATCAATAAACACTATCATGAACAGGTCCAGGTATGGCTTGGAAAATACTATCTAATGTGTCCATAAATATTGGTGGGAATTCGTCAACCCAAAGGACATAACGAAATTCAGTGTTCATACTGATCCTGTGCCGCTTGGGAATGTCTCTTTCACGGACTCCAACTGATGATATCCGGACCGCAAGTCAATCTGAAAATATCTCGCCCCCTCAGAATTCAATCAAACAAATCATCTATTCTGGGAAGCGCGGTATTATCTTTATTGTACCCTTATTCAAGCTTGTCGATAATCTATTCACATACGGAGCGAGCCATCTTTCTTTCTCACAAATAGAACTGGCGCGCCCCACGATGAAGTACTCAGCCCGGGAGGAAACTGTCTAGCAAATCTTTCACTCGCTCCTTTTAACTTCCTCTGAGGTCTGCGTGAGCCATACGATATGGAGGAATTGAGATGGGCCGAGTGCCTGGTAGCAAGTCGATTGCAAAATCTATTTCCCTCTCGGGGGAATACCAGGTAACTCTATCCTCGGGAAATACACGTGTGAATTGTTCACGTCAACAGATTGGAGTGGTCGTGGAGATCGCACCGGTTCATCTTAAGCTCTGACTGATTTAAAAGTGTTACAGCCTCCCTTCTTTAGTTATCAATTTCCTCGCCCGAAGGTAGGAAACCTACTCTTTGGCGTATTGTGCTGCCTTTCCACTCTCGCACCGCTCCCTCGGAAAGTGGAATCGGACCATTTTGGTCCAACATTCACGTGCATAGCACCTACACTCAACCAATCCTATACCCATTATGGCATCGGGTCTATCATTTCTAGCTCTACCGCATCTACCGTAGTCCGGCGATCAATGTCCTCTGCCTCACCTCGATAAATTCTATTATAATAGAGTCACCGACGGGTGGATACTGAAAAGGGCTAACAGACAACTCGTGCGACATTAAACTTCCGAGCCACAAATGGGGTAATATATGACAGTAGTGGACTCTGATCAATCAAGATATAAGCAGGCATGAACAAAATAGTCATCATACTCAAGCATTAAGCATCTGAGACGCTCTGAGTCCTGTCTCCCTCGGGTAGTGCAGGCACGGCTTGAGCCCGCCCAACCGGGAGGCCTCCCGACCTACCTCGGCCTCTACTTGCCGAACCCGAGGGCCTACGTCCCGCCGAGGCCGGCCGGAGCACGTGGCCCCCGCGGACCCCCGTCCCGATGGCTTCTCCTGCCTCCGTCCCCGGCCGGACACCATCTGCCTCCTGCCTGCATATATAACATCCCGAGGAGCCATATCTACAAGTCTATGTGAAGCTTCCACATTAGGCAGGGTGGGGGTGTGAATCTCGCCGCTTCTCCTTCTCTCGCGTGGGAATCTACCGTTCGAGAACCGGCCACCTGCATCCGAATGTCCTCGACAAACAAATCTACCTCGCTGCTGCTGCTGTGGTGGAGGTGGGGGGGGTCTAGGGGGTCTATCTCGACAACCGGGGCCTGGGGTCCTCTCTAAAACCTCCCCTCGTATCGCTCGATCCGTCTCTCGGCGGCGCGTTTCCGATTTGTCCGCTTCATCGCCCTATTGCCGTCTAAGGCCCTCAATGGTCTAAGCAAAGGCCTGTACTCGGGCAATAACCATCTTCTCGTAACGTAGCCGCCATGCATGCTTCAATGTAATCTGGGTTCAGACCCATAATAAACTCCGTGAACTCGATGGCATAAGATTGACAAAAGCCGGAGCATAGCGGGTTAAGGAGTCAAACTGTAAAGCAAATTCTCGTACGTTCTCGCCCCTTGCTCCAAATGCAAAACCGATCCATCCGGGCCTGCCGGATCTCCCATGGCAAGTAATCTAACCAGAAGGCCTCCGAGAAGTCAAGCTCTAGGTTGGAGGGCAACATCTCTCCTCGAGACCTTTCCCCAACTCTCGTACCATAATACAGCTATGTCCTGCAACCGAAACACTGTCAGCTTAACTGATTCTGTAGGTTTCACATGCACAACCCGAAAAATTCTCTACATCTCATCTAAAAAGTCCCGGGGGTCCTCTCGCCCGATTCGACCCTCGTGAACTCGTGGGGACCCATGCCAAAAACTCCCCGACTCGAACTTCCGCATCTACCTAATGGCTCTGCTGCTACAGGTGGCACTGACTGGCGCTGTGTGGCCATCATTTGTGCCAACATAACCACTGCGTTACGAACTTCTCGGTTCTGCGAAGGTGGGCCAGAGCGGCCGGAGGCGATGTCGTGCCCAACGGCTCCCGATTTGAGGGGATTGCCGAGAGGGCTGTGATGATGCTCTGTATCACCCTCAGATCGGGCTGACTTGAATGAAACTGAGGCATCCTGCTGGTGCCGTCTCCTGCTGCTGTATCTAACCTTCTGCCCGTGGGAAGGGTGTCGCCGGTCTGCCATTCTTATCTATAGACAAAGAATATGATAAGTTTTAGGACTCAACCCTATATTGTACCGCTCTATAGCACGACTCGAATGAGAAAGAAGAGGTCTATCCTATCATGCCTCGCAGCCTCCTGCCTATGGGTGTGGTGCACAACACATCCATAGATTAGATTCTACTTAGCACGGCTTGAAGACTCCTCGGGGATACGACCTACTCGGGATACTCACAAGTTTGTCACACCCCGCCTTGGGGGTAAGGATTCGCACCTGGTGCCCTAGTAGACCTGGATCATAACTGGTGAGTTTGCCACATCTGAATGTCTGGCTAGCTCTACTTTTGGATTTCTGGAAACAATAGGCTATATAACGGTTAAATACAAACCCTCCGGCCGACCGGCCTATAGCCACCGTATAAAGCTTCGCCAACTGCATTACTATATCTCATAGGGGGAACCTATGCGGGTCGACAAGGACACCATGCTGTATAGTCATCTGTGACTCAAAATAAGAAATACTGCATATCTACGGACCGACTGTCACTACTACTAGTTAGAGACTATGGCCCTACACGGCCAACATAAATGTAAAATGCTAAACAACTATAACAAAAATGCACGGCCTCACGACCGACACAACTGACCACAGGGAGATAAATATATAATCTGCAAGCCTAATGAGTACTGATAAAATGGAGCCGGGACAAGGCCCCGGCCTACCCATACTGCATAACAAAAAAGAAAATGAACTACACTTTCCCAATATCAAGCTCCTGATGACAGGAGCCGATGACTCTATAGCCGGGATCGGAATCACGAGGATCGCCTCCTCGTCTTGAGTACCTGCAGGCAAGTAATGCAGTTCCCCAAAAATGGGCGTTAGTACAACTAGTAATGAGTATGCAGCAACCGAATACAACTAAAATAAACAACATAATCGGCAATTTGGTTTTAGTAGAGATAAATCAATCTGTAGGAACTGGATATGGACTGAATCAGGCTTTTCTGTACTGTGATAGGGCAGGAGCGTACCTGCAGACGCGAGGCCCGCTGTCTCTATTAACTAATACATAACATGTAAATACATATATATAGCAAGCAAGAACCAATACCAACCCCCCTAAGTCGGATGGTGCCAAGCAAGCAAACAATCTATATACCCCTACCCGGTCAAAACCAGCCAAAAATAAGTCACTCCACCGATCTGCTAACTACGAGCACCTCTGGTGGGCCTCTACCCTGCTCGGGCCATAGCCTCCGATATAAATAACCGTGTCTCGAGTTCGGAGGACTCCTATATCAGACTCAATCAACCGTATCCGAATTGCCTTTGGGCGCATGCGCACAATGTAATCTGTACTGTAATGCTGACGCCGATATGGGGAAAGCTTCATCC
This sequence comes from Datura stramonium, assembly GCA_018107945.1. Lineage (NCBI taxonomy): Eukaryota > Viridiplantae > Streptophyta > Magnoliopsida > Solanales > Solanaceae > Datura > Datura stramonium. The sequence goes on along the minus strand of JACEIK010000972.1, from coordinate 162,869 downwards.
CATCTTTGTCCAATCTGGCGTGGTACGCCACTCCTTGGAGTGACGTAAACCTACCCGCCGCTGGGTGACATGAAGCATTAACTCAGGGCGGCGAGGACGCCAAAAGGCTGTCTTCACATACACCAAGTCTCTTAACAATCAAAATAACACATATATATAGCAAGCATGTTTAACTGAAAAATACTATCTGAATTCTGATTTCTTATTCGAACTCTTTCTTTGTTATACCGATTCTCATACTACTTATACTGAATCTTGGATCTTTATCTCGACCGCATGGCACCAGAGCCAAGATACTATCTGATTGTATGGCTAATCTGTAGCCAAGATATCATCTGATCGTATGGCTATACAGTAGCCAAAATACTATCTGTCTATCTGATTTTACTTACTAACTTTTATTATGAATATCTGCCATATTATTCTAAAACATGCTTGTTAAACGCGCATCGGGCTATACCGAGTCCGGAATGCTAACTGCCATTTGGCGCATGCTTTACTAACTTTCCGACTGAGTACGATATAACAACGCCAACTAGACTTACTGAACTTGCACAATACTCAATATTCACCCGGGAGTTCTATTACGGAGTTCACTGAATTATGCTAGGCTAGAGTACTAACTTGCCGAAGAAACTAGCTTTACATACCTTAACCTCGGTTATCCGACTATCGGCGAAGCTCATCAGTACTCCAGCTATTTCTCCCAACTGCATTCACATATATGTCAACTTAGCAACTAATTACACAATATTCTAAAGAAAACGCTACTTTCGATATTTTTATAGCCCAAACTTTGACTTATCAAAAGACGGTCAAAAACTTGCTATTTCTCGAAAGTCTAGAAGGGAGAAATATTCACTTTAAGGCTAGGAGCACATTGACACTAATTTGGAGCAATTCCACTTACCTTAGTCCGGTAGCACGACGATTTGCCGCCGATCTCGCAAAACTAAATCTCGTAGGAATGCTCCCGCCGCTAAATACCTGGTATTTGAGGTTAATTGGAATTTGGACTACGTTTGACGGCGTAATCGAGCGATAACTCACAATCTTTGTACCTCTCTCGCTTTCCCTAGCGCCTCCTGGAAATTATTTGATATGTAATGAATTAAACCGAAGTGGAGGATTATACTTTTGCTCGGACAGGCCAACGTGTCACGGAGCCAACGCGGGACTCTCCAGGATATACACGTTGCCATCAAGGAGGGGCTCTGCCCCTGCTCCTTTCCGCGATGGTTTGACAGTTTCCAGTCCGATCTTTTCGGGCCTTTTCTAGCATGTTTGGCTTCAAATACTCTAACCAATACGCGAATAGGCCATCTATGTGTTGGAAATTTTACGGGGTGTAACATCAACGAGTTAGGATTCATGGATTCCCAAATGTATGTTTGTGTGCGTGTACTTGTGGTATTACTTGTTTAATACCTTTTGGGATGAAGAGTCGCCCGGGACACGAACGATTATTCATTTGTTCTTTAGTTTATTTATTTATTTAATATTTGTATTAATTTGTTATTTTATTTTTTCCAGTTTGTAATAATTGTAAAAATGATAATAAATAGTGGAAAAGGGTCTGGGGGCGAGGGATTGTGTGATGCTTTCTATTGTTTAATTGTTAATCTAGAAATCATGCCTATAGGATTTTCATAACATATGCAACTATAGAAATCATGTTTATAGGATTTCAAACGATTTAACCTGAAAAATATCTTATAGTTGCATCTTAGAAACATTACTTATGGAAATTCACTTTAATCAATAACATATGTGACACTGGAATTCATGCTTCTAGGAATTTAGTTTGAAATAACGGCTGGAATAATGTTTGTAAGGATTACAAAGGTTAACGTGTTTTAGTTAAAGTTGATGCCTGCATAAGTCGTAACTTTTCATTTAAAGTATGTGTTGTATAATGTTAATAAATCTGCCTGAATGACTACATGAATTCTTATATCAGTATCCTATTTTGTGCAACCTCTGTTTAAACTTGAATTAATCTGGTAATAAGGTTAGAACCTATTCATTAATCACTGCATGCAATTTTGAAAAATGCTGAAGTAACTTAGTAAAGAATCTGCTTACGGAGTTTATAATTGTCGTCTTCTTCTGGAAACTATGTGTTTAATTATTATTCCCAGATGGGATTCTACAGCTGTTTAATTAAGGTTTTGTTCAATTTGTATGCAATGATTAGATATCACGACTTTTTAAATAAACAAATGAGATCATACTTGCCTGACATCATAGGATTTAACCATTTGTTTAAACCCAACAACTAGAAGTCATGTCTTCAAGTACTATTTTAACATAGTTGTTCAATTGCATCAAAATTCTGCCTCTAGAAGTTGGGTTTATGCATAATTGTGCAAAATTAGCCATTCGTACGTTATAATAGGCAACCTGATAATCTTCTTGCATTTGTTTAGAAATCATGCTTATCAGAAATCTGAGATATAATAATCTACTTGTATTTACTTTCTTAGAACTCATGTCTATAGGATTCACAATCCTTTTACACCTGTTTGGATATCATGTTTTTTTCATTTAATATAGAGGTCTGTTTGAAACCTTCTATGTATCAATCGTATGTATGAATTTTTGTTGCTTTATGTTAATCTCTTTAAAAACCCTAAGATTTCTAGACCTAAAATCCAAATTAGATGTCCAGTACCTCTTGGACATTAGGCTTGGGATGGGTAGGCAAATACTAGGACGTTAGTTTTCTTCGCCTAAAAACACTTTAGGGCCAATAATTGATTAATTAGGTGGGTAGATAGGAAATGATAGTCTGTGTTCACTGAATAATACGAGCAATGTAAATCATTGCGAAGTATTATTAAGTTGCACGGGGTGATCCTATTAGGTTAAAATAATCCCTCTTTTAATCATAGAACTACGTCATTCACCTCAAAGACCCGGCACCCAACATAACAAGTAATCCTTTACCAAACCACCAAGTGAATATGATTTCTTGTGATGAGGTTGAAGATTTATCGAATACCATTAGGGTAATCTAGCACAAAGCAGGTTCTTCTTCGGAACCATCCATAACAGCACAAGGATGTCCTCCATTTGAGGTCGAGATAGCTACACCAAGGCCTCCATTCAAAGTGGTAAGAGCTACTCCGACTTCATACAAAATGGTGCCTTGGAGCTACGAGGAAAATGCCCCACGAAGAGCAAAAATGCTGGAGGTAGATGCGGCACAAGGGGTGACTCAATCTGGACGGGTATACACTCCCGACACTGTGGCTCAAGGAGCCAACAAAGGAAAGCAACCGGCGGCGGAGGTTGAAAATAATGGTATCTGGAAGAAGGTGCAGGCAAAGGAATACTTTGTGGTGGAACAATTGAGCAAGACCCCAGCTCAAATTTCTATTTTGTCCCTTTTGCAAAGCTCTGATCATACCAAAAAGCTCTAATGAAGGTGTTAGGAGAAGCATATGTTCTTGCAAGCATATCTAGCAGTGAAGTGGCCCACATGGTGGGACAAGTATTTGAAGCCCAAAAGATCTCATTCCACAAAGATGAATTGTCTGTGGAAGGTGTGGCTCATAACAAAGCGTTGCATATCACGGTGCAGCACGCAGACAAATTCATCACCAAGGTGTTGATTGACCTGGGTTCCAGTTTAAGCATTTTCCCTTTGAATACTTTGACCCAGTTGGAAGTTGATCTTTCCCGAATCAAGTTATGGAAGATGAACGTCAAAGCTTTTGATGGTTCACAAAGGGACACCGTGGGAGAAATTGATCTGGATGTACTGGTTGGCCCTGCCACTTTCACCATAACATTCC
>JACEIK010000972.1:128286-147852 GCA_018107945.1 Datura stramonium | reverse complement strand
TGTATTAAATAATTTAAATATAACACAACAAATAATAAAATTAAAAATTAAGACTAAAAGCCTTTGAATTTATTAAAATAAAATAGTATCATACAAATTTTTATTACAATTTACAAATATTAGTAGAGTGTCTGATCTACGTAGGAAGCGCATAATTGGTTGAAGATCACGAGTAGAGTGTCTCATCTACGCAGGAAGCGCATAATTGGTTGAACATCTAGGAAGAGTTTTGTTTGAAATAGGCCTTGAATATAATACTAATATTTATACATTCCTATGAAATCTCTTTCTAACTATTCTACTTGTTGAGCCAAAATATTTTCTGGCACTGACATAGATTGTCGTTGGTCTTGTGCTTCCATGTCATCATCATTGTTGATTATTGCATCCAAAAAAGTTTCTTGTTGGGAAGTTAACTTTGATAGCCCATGATTTCTCCGTTCCGCGTTGATCCAATCTCTGAATAAAACTAATACCTCCAAGTTGTCTTCTGCTAGTAAATATCAATGGTCTCCAAGTTGAAATCTTACTGCGCTGAAAGCGGCTTCTGAAGCGAAGGACGATGCTTGAATAGCTAGCACGTCCTGAAACATCTTGCTAAGCATTGAAAATATGCTGTCAGGAGCCCTCCACCAATTCAGAATACACAGGATGCCATCAGCATTTGTAACACTTTTCCGTGCCTGAGAAAGATATTCATCAAAATTACAACTATCAGTAAAATCAATACCAATCATATTTTGCACATACCCATGGGTTGTATTTACTCGAACCCTAGAAGATTTAGGAACATTATGTACATTATTATTATGTAACTGGCAATAGGTGTCAGACGTTATTCTAACATGCATTTTAACACTATTTTTATAATTTTTCATACTTGAAATTTCATGATCTTGAATTTCTAAACTTTCATAAATTTTTTGAATTGCTCCTTTTGTACCTCGTTCTTTTTATTCGGGGTTAAAAAGCATAGCAATTAAATAAATTTGAGGAATAGGAAAAATATATTTTTAAAATTTTGAATTATGGCCTCAACAATCGGTATAATTTTTTTTATTATTTTTATATTTAGTAAATTTAGTTATAACAACACATACATTTATTAAAACTTCACAAACATTTAAAAAAATACACACCATAAAATATACTTATTGTTTGATAAAATAATTTCAAAAATTGATGAAGTTCATTTATTTCGTTTCTGTCAGAATCATTAAGTTTTCATTCTGGGTCAGAATAATGAGCATTTTAGGTAACAGTGATAGGTCTTCTATAAATATATACAACTTCTAACATTTCATATAATGAATTCCATCTAGTTTTAACATGTCTTGTAATTTTTCTAAATGAAAGTTCACATATTCTACAATTCTTTATATCCATGAATTCTAGAACTTTTGTTCATTCGAAAAATCCAAAAACATGCATATTCAACTTTAGAACACCCAATATCAAATAACTTAATGTCATCTTGTATAGAAAAATTAAATACATGAGCAACACATCTAACATGAAAAACTTCTAATTGGATATACTCTAGCTCTTAGCATACTAACAACACTAGTATTTGAAGAAACATTATCTAATGTAACATTCATTGTTTTGTCACAAATGCCATAAAATTCTAAAATTTTAATATAGTACATACTATACACATAACAGTTTTTATCTGCATACAGACTTTATAACCTATGATTCTTTTTTGTAAATTCCAGTTATGATCAACTCAGTGTGCAGAAATCGTTAAATAATCAATGACATTAACACTACGACCCATATAAGATGTAATAGAATATTTACCATTGAAATAGCTAAATAGACAGAGAATAAAATAACAATATTTAACTTGTAATTCAAAAATATCACGTTTAACCATGTTTTTTGTGAAAAACCTTGAAAAAGAAGGATTATATGTTAATTGGATATACATAATAAATCCGGGATGAGAGGGAAAACTAAAAGAAAAACCATAGACCGCAATCATTTTAGCAATATTTTCACGGTCTCTATCTCTATCATTATCCGTTGTGTAATGGGGTCAATTGGGTTTGAAGGGTATAACTAGCTCAGAACCATATTGGAACCCCCTTCCGAATCTAACAGGGGAAGAACTAGAAGCGTTGGGTTTGGAGGCTACTTTAGCCGTCATATATTCAAGTATATAACATTGTAGTAAATGTCTATTCTCATTCTAATGCATAAATTGCGAAACAACGGAAGTTTTAGGATGTTGAACCTTCGTCTTATCCTAGTAGGAGGCATAGGAAGAAGTTGAGCTCCAGACCGAGGATTATCCTGAGTTGGAGCTTTGGTAGCGAGACTAGTAGGTGTATCATCTAATTTTTGTTATTCTACTTTTACTTCTACTTCTTCATCTAATTCTTCGTCTAATGAATTACCATAACGTCTTTTCATAATTTCATTATTTATTGAAATATCTGAATTAATATTAATAGGAGTACTACCAAATTGCATAAATTCTTAACTCTAGGCACTAATTGAGACGAACTACCAATTTTTTTAGAACCAGAACTAGAACCTGTATCTTTTTTACTAGTAAAACCCAATGCACTTGTAACCATGGATACAACACTCTTTTCTTTTTCAGATTTTTTTTCCAGAATCCATATTATAATTAATGAATAAAAAAATATAACACAAGCAAATTTAAATAAATAAGAGACAAAATTTAATGCGAAAATTAAATAAATTAACAGAAGAAAGTATGGAATGAATGTACCAAACGTCTGCGTAAAACAAAGGTTACAATCAATAGGCAAAAATTGATATAGCAACTAGCAATTTGAAATTTGAATATCACCAAACTTGATAGTTGATAGTTGATACTTGACTAGCAATTTAGCAGTTAGCACAAAGCGAAATATTAATAAAAAACATAAAAATTAAAATAACTTAGACAATTGAAAATTTGGAGAATGAGAATGAAAGAGAATGAGAATTGAGAGTATAGTAGAGAGTAGAGAATAGATAGATTGTGAAGAAGTTAGCACAAAGCGAAATATTAATAAAAAACATAAAAATTAAAATAACTTAGACAATTGAAAATTTGGAGAATGAGAATGAAAGAGAATGAGAATTGAGAGATAGTAGAGAGAGTAGAGAATAGATAGATTGTGAAGAGATTGTAAAGGGGTGCTTGTATTTATAGTTATTAAGATTGACTTGGAATATACTTTTAAAACTTGGAGGTTTAAAAATAATTTAAGGGATGGGAGTGGGGAGGGGGAAGGGGGTAGGAGATTATTTGTGGTGTTAGTGGCTGAAATAGATATTGGGGTCCCCCACCCCACCCCAATGGTGGCCACGGCTACTTTTTTAAAAAAATGGATCGAATAAACCGACAGGCCGGTTTGGTACCGGGATAAATCGGGCCCTCGACTACCGATAAAATATAACCATTTTGTCTCCATCCTCTCACTCATCCCCCTTCATCCCCCGATCCACCGGAACAAGGATTATCGAGATCCGGACTGAAACGTCCCATCTCACTGGCCATCCCTAGATTCTACTATTTGAGCGAAGTGCATAAATATGTGTGTTTTAAGATTGTTAGCATAGTATTATATATAAATTAACCCAAACATGCGAGTCTAAAGTTGAAATTGTGGATCTAAAGTTTTCAAATTAAGTCCTTTAAGTTTGAAGTTGGGTTTATGTCAAAGACTGTCTGAAGTTTGAGTGATGTTCAAATTCATACCAGAGGTTTCAAGTTAGACCTTGATAGAGACCAATTTAAAATCCTAAATTCTAAATTTGAACTTTATCTTTTTATTTTCCAAAAGGGTTAAACTTTAAATAATTTTAAAAATTAAAAATATTTTAAATAAAATACTATAAGCATAAATACAAACTTAATTATAATCCCCAAACGAGTCTGTTGCACTATAAGTCTTTATTTTATTTTATTTTAATTAGAAGTCTTAAATTTGAATTCTAAATATAAATACCGGAGGGAATTTTACCCCTTACTAGTCTTTCGATATTATTTGAATTAACCGAATCAACATACATGTTCATGCTTAAATAAAACTACTAGCTTTAGACATTGGTTCTATTTTAGGGAAGGCAATGGGGCAGAGTGGATGCAGGGCGGGCAGGACTGATATAAAATAATTTATTTTAAAGTCACACGGGGCGGTTATGTTTCCGTTGGAGTTTAATTTTTAATTTTTTTGAACTTAAACTAAAACTTTAGGTTCTTCACTATAATAGTATTTGTGGTCTACAAATTTTGTGTACTAATTGTCGTTATCTGTTCTTCACTTATAATAATTTTTGTGGTCTACAAATTTTGTGTACTGCCTGTCGTTATCTATTAATCATCAAGATTTTAAACTATTAAAACTATTTTTCAGTTGAAATTGGCAGTAGATTAACCGGGAATTATGTTATCATTATCCATCAATATGTTAACAGACATTAAACAAGTCTTTCTGGAAAATTCAAACACTCTAGAGCTTCTTTATAACTATGTGTTTCAACACCAAACTTTAGTATATAAATAACTTTTTACTTCAAATAGCTTCATTCTTCGAGATTTAATTTATTTGATGATATTCAAGTGAAAGTTCCTGCAGACTCTTCCTTTTGGTTTGAGTATATTTTAGCTTTATGCAGGCGGGTTCATATGAGGCGGGCAAGGGCGAGCCGAGGCGGAGCAAAAATAATAAATTATGATATGCGGAGCGGTGAGATGGATTGAAATATTTACGGGTTTATACAAATTTATCTCGCACCTGCACCGCACCTGCCCGTCGCCATTCCTAATCTATTTCCTGGAGCTTATCGGAAAACTAATCAAATTAATTGAATATATAAATGACTGGCAATTAGCTTTCTTATTCACTGAATGAGCACAAATATGCTGTATCAAGTGAACAGCAAGCACTTTTACGCGAAATTTAAACTTTGACAAATAAATATGAATATTTATATTTAATATAGTGAATAAATGAAAAAACAGTAAGAAATTTTTTTATCATAATTACTTAAAACTTGGGATATTACTTCTAATTTATAAAATTGCAATTATGTATCAAGTGATTGCTGAAAAGGAGCATTATAACTTTTTAGAACATTATTTTCCTATTTTATCATTTATTCTATCTTTATTTATATAGTAGTCCTATCCCGTATTCTATGTTTCTTATATGTTATTATTCAAATTATTGATATGTGACATTATGTAATGACGGAAAACAATGTAATCTAATCCAAATTTTGTATTAATTAAAACAATACAACACAAATCCAATACAATACAATATGATATCATGAAGCAATACCTAACAACTATCCAAACACAATATAAAGGGTATTTTGATTTATTCTGCATATTTTTTAATTTAAAATCACAATATTTAATTTTTTTATTTTCTTAAATATCGTATCTAATTAAAAATTAGAAAATAAATTAAACACTATATATAAATAAATAAATAAATAAATAAATAAATAAATAATAAATAAATAAATATATATGTATGTATATGTATGTATGTATTTGCTAAGTTCTTTCTAAACCTCTATTTCTTCATGTGTGCATAAATGTCAATCATTTAACGACATGGATGTTAAATTTAGAATTTTTCTATCCCAACTTAATTATTCACTTGCGTTTGTTAGTGCAAATAGTGACGTGAATGGGCAGGCTGATTAAATTTGAGCGAACTGGCCAACATAAATGGGCATTAATTCACCTGCTCATATTTCATAGGGGGTGAAGGCAGGTTGATAAAAATAGGTTGATCCATATTTATCCATATTTTCATGAGTTAATAGTACTCACTTAGAATTTAATATCTGAAAAATACTTTAGTTTTTTTTAAATGAGAAATAATAGAAATACTTTAAGTTTATTGTATCACAAAAGTCATAAAGTTTTTCACTATAACTTTTCAATATAAAGAAATTTAAGTGTAATAAATGGAAATTTTTTATCACGGATTCCAAAGTAAATGAAAATTTATATTTTAGAGTAAACGTACTTAGTACATTTTTAAGAAATATTTTAAAAATATAAAAACAGAAAAAAGAATATTAAGTTATTTTTAAATAATATAAAATTTTAAAAATAAAAAATATGATAAAAGAAATGTAGACATTTAATAGTAATGTTGTTATGTACTCTTAATAAGAAATGCATATCTAATATTAACAAAAAATATTACAATAAAAAATAAAATTGACCAGTTAGTGATTAACATGTAATTCAAATTATTGATTAGAAATTCATAGTTTTCAATAAGTCTTTTAATGTAATTTCAATTACTTTATATTGTGAAAAATAAAAAGATACAAAACTTGAAAAATTAGATATTTATTATTATTGCAATTGATATTTAAGTATGTACAAATGTGAAAGCTGCTACTTTTGAAAAATACTTATATAATATTTGAACAAATTTTCTTTTTTCAAATGATCAACTATAAAGAGAAGAAACATAAAAAGAGAATTTATAGTATTTTTGGTGGTATCATGAATTTTGAGTGAATAAATGTTGAAAGGTTTAACCCAAAAGTAGAATACCTATATTTTTATGGGTTAAATATAAATTTAAACCAAATTTTAATCATCTAAAAGTCACTTATTCAACCTAATAAAATATGGATCAGATTATCAAAATATTGGCTCATTTTATTGGCACCAGCTCAGGTATGTCTATTTTCTTCTTGTCCACCTTCCCACCGAAAATTTTAAATTCATTTAGTCTATAGCTTAGGTTAAATTCTCGAGTTTATTTCAGCCTTAGCAAGAAGCATCTAAAATAATAGTCCGTTTGGCTAAGCTTCTGCAAAATCATAAATGTTTTTTTAAAAATATATATATTTATTTTTTTTAAAAATGAAGTGTTTGACCAAACTTTTGGGAGAAAATAAGAATTTTTAGGGAGTAACAAAAGCTGTTTTTCAGAAACTTGAAAAAAAAAGTAGTTTCTCTCTAAAAGTACTTATTTGAAAAACAAATAAAAGCAATAGCCTCGGCTTGGCCAAGCTTCTGAAGCCAAAAGTGCTTATTTTTCTTTAAAAACATTTATTTTAAAAATGCGGTGTTTAGCCAAGCTTTTGAGAGAAAATGCTGCTTAGGAGCAGTAGAAGCTAAAAGATTAACTTCTCCCTAAAAGCACTTTTGTAAGAAATACACTTAGAAACACTTTTCAAAAGTTTGGCCAAACACTAATTGCTGCTCAAAAAGTTTTTTAAAATTATTGAGAAAACACAAATCAAGCTTTCACAAAAAGTACCTTTTTTATAAGCATTTTTGAAAAACACTTCTAAAAATAAGCTGATTTGAGAAGTTTGGACCAAACAAGCTAAAGTTTACGCTATCGATTTCAAATTAGTTGTGTACGTAAATTTTCTCCCCTGTCCACCTTCCCACTGAAAATTTTAAATTGATTTAGTTTATAATTTTCAAACTTTTTTGCTACATGTTCAATTCTCAAGTTTATCTTTGAAGTATGTGCTTTAATAAGAGCATCTAAAATAAGTTTACTGTTATAAACATGTTCGTATTATAGTGAATGTCTATAAAGGTATTTGTATTGTAGTGGATAGATGTATTTATATTATAGTGAAAGTCTTTCTTTTCGAGAAAAGTTAGAAGGAATTGTCTCTATAAATAGATGGGTTCTCCTTCATTGTATTTTATCCCATCAAGAGAAATAAGAACTTCTCTTCTTCTCTTTCTCTACAATATTCTTGTTTGTTCTTTTATTATTTTATAACACGTTATCGGCATGAGTCTCTACCTTGAGCACTCACTTTGAAAGATCCAGGTAAGAAAGATAAAAAATTTCTTTTTCGAAAGATGTATTACTTAACCACATGATATATTTCTTTGGTGATATTGTTTCTCTACAACTCTACTGTCTCAAAATTTGAAGGTCAAGGTATTATTTTTCTTTCTTTAATATGGCTAACCTTACGAAACTTTATTTCGTTGCCATTCAAAGTTCTGGCAAGAACTACCTTCATGGGTGTTGGATGTTGAAATCCATATGGATGCAATGGGTCTTAGAGACACCATTAAAAGTGAAAATAAAGCATCAAATCAATATCGTCCTAAGGCTATGATATTCTTGCGTCGTCATCTTGACGAAATTCTTAAAATTGAATATCTCACGATTAAGGATCCACATGTTTTGTGTGCAATAGCCTAAATAAAGGTATGACCACTCAAAGATGGTCATCCACCCAAAGGCACGATATGACTTGATCCATCAAGACTATAAATTTGTTCATGAGTATAATAACTCATCAACATTCAAACTTATTTCAAAGTTGAAACTATGTGGAGAAACTATTAATGATGTTGATATGATTGAATATGGTAGTAGACAAAATTAATTGAGAGCCTGAAGAGCTAATGTATTACTACCTGAAGGAATGAAATTGTTGTAGTAAGTCTCAAAAGGAAACTTATAAGTTTCAAGGACATTGAAAAAAAATTGATACTATAAATTATGGGAAGATCTAATATCTTCATGCTACTTCAATTGAAGCGGGTTTTAAATATTTATGTAAAATATTACCCGCCGTTTTTTTTTATTTATAGTACATAAGGGTATGATGATGAAATCACATACGAAATTAAACTAGAAGTTTACTAAAATAAGTTGGCATAACCGGCTGGCCACTCCCGGTTCAAATGTGATGTAAAATAATTGAGAATTCACGTGGCTATATGTTGAAGAAATAAAAGATTATTCAAGAATTCTCTTGTGGTGCTTGTTCTCGTGATAGAAATTATCTTTGATCAGCTAAGATTGGAATTATATTCCTTGAAATTTTGGAACTTATAAAAGGGTGAATATGGGACCATTCACCTACCATGTGAACCGCTTTGCTAATAGATGCATCTATGGTAGGGTCACATGCGTTTGATATCAACTTGCAATTGATTTTTTGTAAGGTTGTTGCTCGAATTATTAAATTAAGAGCATAGTTCCAAATTATAAAATCATGTTGATAATATTGATTCATATCTATATTGGTTTAGCAAAAAGGTGAAACACTAGTAACATACCAGCAACTACATCCGGTGAAGTCTCCCGCTCCCGACGGGGTTGCAAAGGCATAAAACCTATTCCTGGCGCCGACCACGGGCTGAATTAGTCGAGGCACCCCGCAGAGGGACGTGCTGCTGGAGCGGCCGAATTAGCGGCTAAGGCTGTGCTCCATCACCCTTGATCTGGCCAAAGGACAATCCTTGAGTCTCGTATCCAGCTTTCCCACCCAAACAAGCGTCCGAGCCAACTAGACCTCCTTGGGTGATTCTTGTCGCATCTACAATAAGCCGGGAAAGTACGCCCATCTGCATGCTACCCTAGCCCTCAAATTTGAAGCCCTACTCCTCCGATTCCCCTGATCTAGATGGTGTACTAGCTGATGATGGAAAGGGAGCAAAAGACCCGTGATGAGACCGGCTAGCATTGTCCACCCCCGATCCATGCTGAGAAATCCCATAATTGTCCTGCCTTGCCCTTGGCCTCTTTTCTGCATCCATATACTGAATCCATCTACTCGGGAATGCAACACTATGCAGGGAAAATCTATATCCTGATACAAGATGGCGATCCTACGCCCTTATCCCCCGGTAGTCCGCCACCCATGCACAAACCGACTCACCCGTGCCTCTCTAGTCTGCCACTAACTCGGGTGCATACTTGGACAAGAGGGTGAACTACAGAGTGTACTCTTGGACTAATATATCACCCTGCTTCCAAATTTACAAACTCGACTGCTTCAGTTCCTCATTCACGTTGAAGAACCGATCCAAAAAGGCCGCATGAAACTCTTCCCAACCTATAGAGCCTGCCCCCACTACCCTACTGTTCTCCATTACTTAAAACAGATATGCAATTCACCCCTTTCAGCTGATAAAAGGACAAATCAACGCACTCTCCATTTGTCACCCCCATGACCTGGCACTTTTAGGATTCCTCATCGATGAATTCATGCAGTCCTCATCTACCTTGCACCCAAGGAACTCCGGCGGGTTCATCCTCATAAAATCTCTTACTTGAGCCGCCGCTGCATTGCCATTTTATGAAACGTGTGCAATAGCCTTCTGATTCACTTGCAAGTCAAGGCCTGCACAAACATCCGGATAGCTGCCTGAACTCAAGATGGGCAACCTGCTCCGGCGGCTCGGTGCTCCTGAATTGGTGGGGCTTGGCCGGTGCCTGTTCCCGTTGCCATCCTTGTGGCCATCTCTATTTCCATTCCCCTACCATTCATCCTTCGGGGATATATGATTTCTGGAATCGTGAATAGCACGAATTAGAAGGATAGGGATACATTTCATCGCACCCATAGATCATGGAGGAAGGGAACATTTTCTAAATGTCTCTCAGTAGAGCCTCTTCATCATAAGTGTGACGTGCTTCAAACACATTAAAAATACTTACTTAATGCGGCTTTCAGACACCCAAGGACACTTCAAACCTATTGCTCTGGTACCAAGTTTGTCATGACTCCGAATGCAGGCCTGACGTGACACGGACAAGGAGCCGCGTAAGAGACGCCAAGTCGATCCATGGCATGAACATTCGTTCAACTTCATATATAATTAAGAAGAATACTTAACATGATGATATAGCGAAAACATAAACAATAACATAACATAGCATGATAGGAACGTACAAAATACATAACATGGAGTACTACAAGTTGTCTGAAGGCCTCTATTGTATTAGATGGGTTGACGGGACAACATCCCCAACTAACCCGGCTAAATTGAAAACAAAAGAAACACATAATCTGAACATATACCCCTTGTAAGATGAGGACTCACCAAAAGGCTAGATGCTAAACTTCCCGAGATGGACTACCGACGGGGTTGAGCTTGAGAGTCGGGTCCTGTATCATGAAACAATACAACACAGAGTATGCGGTCAGTACGTGGAATATATCGAGTTTGCAAGGTAAGTAAAAACAAACATTTATAATAATATAAAAACTCATAAATGATCATACGAGTGGGAAAATATGCTCATAACATAAGTAACATAGGATAACATAAGGCTCAAAGTTTTCAAAACATTTGTAATTCAATCGTAATCATAATAATAAGAGAAAAGCTTTGATTGAACATGACTTGAGCTAATGTGCATAATAATAAACATGTATAAATCATGAGGAACGATGGGAGATTCTTATAACTGACATACCCCATATAAGCACACATGGAGCCCGACCTATAAATCCATAGTCGGGAGGGTGTTCGTACCTTGCCAAGGGTAAAACCATGAAGAGCGTGATATCACACATAAAATGGCCCCTTTGGGAAAGGGGATAGTCACAAAGGAGGTCCCATCATGTCCTGCGGTGGCACGTAGTTCTGCAATTCGGGGCAAAACCTGAGCCCCGAACCTATTCAGTGTTAAATACTACTCCCAAAACGTATATAGTGCTCATAGTATAATGTGCATGAGATTCATGGGCTAGTTAAATCATGATAATCATAAGCATTCTTCTAAATACGTGAAACTAGCCATGAGGGTAAGGCCCATGAGTCGGCCAAAACATAATTAGTAAATCATGAGATTCATGCATACTTATAAATCATATGAAGACTTTGTAAATCATCAATTCATAATGGGAATTTAAATAAATCGATATTATAACTCATAAATCATGATGGGTTTATGAATATCAACAATTAAGGTAAAGATCATAAGTCAATTCATCATAGAACATGCATAATTTGGCAGAATTTAGTAAAAATTAAAATCAATAAATTTATAACCAAAATAGTTGTATAATCTGCTCACAAGTCATAAAATATGATGTAAATCACGAAAAATAATAACCCATTGATGGATCATTAGAATTTCACAAGATTTAAGATAAAACCCCATAAGATTTTTTAACAACTCTTCATGAATTAGGAGAGATTGGGCATGGGTGTGAACGAAAACCCCATTCATAACCCTACCTGGTTATGGCTGATTCTAAAACTTCCTTGAAATGCCCAAGAAGGAATTGCAGAAAACCTTGAAGTGTTGCCTTGATCACCTCTTTAGCCTATCACTCTTGCATACATGAATATGAAAATGGCCTACAACGAACTTAACCTCTTTAAAAGTCACTATTTATAACTCAAAATGATGTAGTTTAGGCCTTAGGATATTAGGAATTACCAAAAAGCCCTTATTAAATTCGTAGAAAATAACTGCCAGATGGTCCCAACGGGGAACCAAACGACTCGTTACCTTGGACCACGGCTCGTGGAGTCGTCCGTGAAGTACACTGCTAAATAGGTCTCACGGGCTCAAAACGGGAGACATAACGACTCGTGACTAGGTGATCGCGCCTCATGGTCACCATCAGTGATGTGCACTGCCCTAGCTCCAACAAAATCAATCCTTTCCTGGCCACAACCCTCTCCATGAATCGTGGGGACCAACCACGACTCGTGGGTTCCTTCTGTCGAATGCACTGCCTCCCTTCCTCTCTTTTCTTACTCACCCACCTCACAACTGGCCTAACGACCCGTGGGGCCTGACCATGAGTCGTGGTCATCTCCCGTGGGGTCTCACTTCTTCAAGTATCAATTTCATTGCCTAAGCCTCCCCACGATTGACATCACAACTCATGGGCTCCTCTCACAGGTCTCCTCGCGACTCGTTCTATGCCTGGTGCTAGATTTTAGGTTTTTCTCCATTTCGACTCCCGAGTCTGATCTTTGGGCTTCCAGGGTATAACAAAGTCGTCACTCATTTTTATTCAATAGTTCATTAATGAAAGCTTGTACGTCATTTTGTAGGAAGACAAAGTACTACAACTAGGTTTTCTCTTCTTTATTTCATATTTTTGCATGATGATGACTAAGTATTAATTTTTCCGCTTGTTAATAAGTGGCTAAACTCATATTCTAGGGTTGTGACCATGGTGAATGGTTGATTGTTTTACATACAAAATAAACTTAGTTTTGATTCTTCTTTAGTGGTTGTATTTATTTATTTATGGTAATTTATTGTTTATGAGATTGATCACCTTGTAAGTAATCTGTTGGCTTTTCGATTGAACTTTGGGAAGGAAATCGAAAGGGTTAAAAATAAATACAGACCAGGAATTCAAAGACTCTTGAACCCATTGGTTATAGGATAGAAGTTGTTGTTAAGGATAGGGATATACCCTTCAACCCCGTTTAGTTGAGATACAAGTAGGCATAATTATTGTTTCATTTTTCTCTTGCGACCATAGGGATATAGGAGTTAGGGTTCATGAGATAATTCTTGGATGCTAGGGATAGTGGCAAGAAATGGGATAGTAACTTGCAACTAACAACTGTATGAAGAATCATGCTACTTTAATTACGTCTGGAAAACTCAACTTGAAACCAACCAAGTGTCATTGTCCTAGTCTTTTATCATTATCGAAATACAATCAAGCTAGCATTCACTTTAGTTAATTTTTACATTTGAAGTTTTACTAGTTTATTTTCCAAACATATCTTCATTTTATTTGTTTCGAATATTAGTGAAATCAAAGTACAATCTTATAATGATTAAATTGACAAGTCCCTATGGGTATGATATCTGGACTTAACAATCCTATATTACTTCACGACCACGTGCACTTGGCAACATCAATCCTGCATTGGATGTTCCAATAGAGAGCATTGGTGTAAGGATAGCCTTAGCTATGAAAAGGTTACAGTTGGAATCCTTGATCGCCAGGTTCAAAAATTGAGGAACAAAGAAGTAGCTTAAGTAAAGGTTCTGGGGAGAAATCATCTTATTGAGGAAGCTACATGGGATGCCGAAGCAGATATGATGGTTGGATACCCATATCTATTCCCTTCCAATTCCCGTTCAGCTTGAGGTATAAATCTTATCCTAAATACTCTGTTCAGTTTCATGTCTAGTCCATGTCACCTAGTTTTTTTTCATATTAGAGTATGTATGTATGGTTCATGAATTCAGTTCAGTCATGTATATTATTCTGAAGTCAGTTACTCTGTCAGTTTTCAGCTTTAGATGTTCAGTATTTTGGATTCCAGTTCCTTCCCTAGACATTCAGTATGCTTAATCTACATTCAAGGACGAATGTACCCAAGGGGGAGATATTTTAATATCCTGGAAGTTCTTAAGACTAGACTCGGGATTTGGAGTGTGATCAGCAGAAAAGTGAGAGGAATCACCTTAGAACGACTCATGGTACGAGTCGTGGGGAGAAGTAACGAGCTGTAGGGTCACTCTTGATTAGAATTTTGTTAAAGAAAGTTTGGTATAAATGAGTCTAGTAATGACTCGTGGGTCCTAGTAACGGTTCGTAGATTGGAGTCGTTGCTTGGTTCTGAACTGCCAGGATAGAAGGTATGAGTCATGAAATGATTCATTGTGAGGAATTACGGATCATGGTAAGGACTCATTGGTTGTATTTAGGATGACAGAGTTGGAAGGTACAGGTCAAGCTACGACCCATTGCGAGGAACAATAAGTCGTTACTCACACCCCATAGGAAGGGGCAGGAAAATTTCCCACGTGTGGTAACGGATGGGTCCAACGACTCTTGGGATGGTGGTACGAGTCATTGTGTGACCCGTGGAGAACTTCAGAAACTCAAGGATGAAGCAGTGGAAATAATGGAAGGAATCCATGAGTCATGGTATTAGGGTACGACTCGTGGTGTAGGCCATAACTTCGGTCATTAAGCAATTTTTCTGCAAATTTAGTAAGGGCATTTCCATAATTTCTAAGCTCCTAAGGCCCAAAATGCATTGTTTTAAGCTCAATTAGGATGATTTTAAAAGGGTTTAGCCTATTCAAGCCTATTCCCTCCCCATGCATGCAAGTTTAAAGGATCCCAAAGGAGATCAAGTCTAAAATTCTTCAGATTCTTCCTCAAATCTCTTGGGCTTTCAAGAAAAGGTGTAGAATTAGATTACCCAGGTATGTAGAGTCATGAATGATAGTTTCCCTTCACTCTCATTCCCAAATCCCATCTCAAGTTGATGAATTCAAGTGTATGATTCTATGGGGTCTTAACCCAATTTATGAAATTCTCTATGTTTAATTCATGGGTCAATCCCCTTCATGTTTCGAATGATGTTTTAAGATTCATGGGAAATTTTTATGTGCAAATTGATTATAAATTCATGATTTTAAATTTTAGAAGAATTTTGCCAATTATGCAAGTTTCATGAAAAGTCAAGTTTAGGATCTATTTTTTCAAGTATGATGAGATGTCTAGCATGAAAGAATGTTCATGATTTACCCATGTATGAATCCATGAATTTTACTATCAAGTCTACTTTAACAAGAAGACATGAATTAAGTATGTTTTCATGATTCAATCCAGCTTTATAATAGTAGCTGACCACATGATTTTGGAGTCAATACTCCCACTATCAGCTTGTAGTATGTTTTGAGCCAAGGCTCTCCATATTCAGATTTTAGACTATGCATGTTATTATATTATCATCTTCATTTAAAACGATAGAGAGAATTTTTATGTTTTTAGAGCAGTGTCTAGCACCGAGTAAGCTAAGGGTTCAGGAAAACCCCGAGTCTCAAAATTACGTGCTAACGTAGGATAATTCAGCTACTTTGGGACATTCCTTGTGAGTTTTCCCTACCCCAAATGGGCCTTCAGCTTGATATCAATATCATGGTAGCTTCCTTAGCCCTGGAAAGTCTTTGGACAGCCCTTCCCACTTTAGTGTAATAGTTGGGATCAATTAAGCTCTATCGTGATAGTGTCGGTTATATGGCTAGTCTCCCATTATTCCTTATGATTTCAGCTATGCATGTTAATCAGTTATGATATAATGTTTTATCAGGTTTGACCAATGATCATTTTATTAGTTTTACTTATGAATATCAGTTTTAGCTTGGGCCATTCGATTCAGTTATGTAATTCTTTTATGTCTAATCATGTTTTCAGATATCAGCATGTAGCCCTTCCTCTCAGAATCTTATAATGATATATTTTATGCTATGCATGCTTTCAACTTATACTTACTTAGTCTGTTTTACTTACCTTGCATATTCAGTATATTCCAAGTATTGACCGCATACTCTATGTTGTATCATTTCTTGATACATGCATAGATGCTCAGACTCAGTCCCTCCACTAGCTAGTTTCCAGAGTTTTTCCCAGACAGCGTTGTTGGTAAGTCCTCATCCATCGAGGACCTTCAATTAGTTGTGTGGTTGTCATTTCAGTTTTAGACTTCTAGTCAGCTAGTTGGTTGTTGTTCCATCAGCTCGTCAGTATGTTAGAGGCTTTTAGACATAAAGTTGTATATTTATCTTCGGATTCAGTTCTTTGATATTTTCGTTGGTTAGATGTTTTACTGTTCATACTTCCGCTATTTCAGAATTTAGTTTTCTGCTTTGAGTATGATGAGCTTTAGTTTTCATGTTCATGAAATGGGTCGACTTGGGGCCATTTATAGTTCTAGGTTCCGTGTCTAGATCAGGGCCTATGTTCAGGTCGTGACAAACTTGGTATCATAGAAAAGGTGCGGTGTGTCCTAAGGTGTCTTAAAGTCGCGTTAAGTAGAGTCTTTTTTATGGGTGTGAAGCGCGCCACACTTATGATGAAGAGGCTACGAAATGTTTTAGGAAATTTCCCTTCTTTCATGATCTATGTCATGCGATGAAGTATCTCTCTATACTTCTAACTCATACTATATGCATTTGCAGAATCATGCCTCTAGGCCGAGTTAACGGAAGAAGGAACGACAACGGAAATGGAAATGGCCACGAGGATGCCAATGAAGATGGGCACCAGCAAGCCCGTCCAGCCCCAACTGATCATGTGCCCGAGAAGGTTGCCCATGTTGAGTTTAGGGTAGCTATTCAAATGTTGGCACAAGCGTTGACAACTTAGGTCAATCAGCAAGCAGTGGCTCATGTTCTCCAGAATGGGAACACAGCAGTGACTAGAGTCAGGGATTTCCTGAGGGTGAATCCCCCTGAGTTTCATGGGTCGAAAGTGGATAAGGACCCACATAAGTTCATTGAGGAGATCCAAAAGATCACCCAAATTATGGGGGTAACGGGCGAGGAGTGTACATACCTAGCCTCTTATCAGTTGAAAAGGGTCGCTCATATTTGGTTCAGGCAGTGGAAGGATAGCTGGGGAATATGAGCAGGTCCCATTAGTTGGGATGAGTTTCTCACCACATTCCTAGATCAATTATTTCCCTGGGAGATGAGGAAAATCAAGGAAGCCGAGTTCGTGAATTTGAGACAGAACAATATGACCGTCCAGGAGTATGCTCTAGAGTTCACCCGGTTGTCCAAGTATGCGGCAGAGATGGTGGGCGATCAAAGTGCTTAGATGAGTAGATTTGTGAATGGGGTGGCGGATTACTTGGTCAAGGATTGTAGGACCGCTATGATCCATCCGGATATTGACTTCTCTCGATTGGTCTTATATGCCCAGTAGATAGAGGCGGTGCAGATGAGGGAGAGGAGAGAGAGAGGCCAAGAAGGCCAGGACAGATAGTTTTGGGTTCTCCCAGCACAGGTCTGGTATCGCTAGCAGTCCCACCAGAGGTCATCAGCCCCAGTGCCGTCATCAACTAGTGTGCCATCCAATTCTAAGCGTGAGCAGAGGGGACGGGCATCTGGCTCTCGAGGTTAGGGGAGCCAGTCGATGGAGCCCAGCATTCCAATTTTTGATAGGTGTTGTAGGAGGCACACCGGTCGGTGCTTAGCGGGTTCAAGGGCATGTTTTGGGTGCGGGAAGCCCAGTCACATTCTCAAGGACTGCCCTTCAGCCAAACAGGGCCATGGTAGAGGTCAAGAACCAGCCACCAGTTAAGCAGCTCAACCAGCATGCTCATCTCAGTAAGGTGAATCCACTAGTGTAAGTGGTGGTCAGCATCAGAATAGATTTTATGCCCTCTCATCTCGTCAGGAGTAGGAGGTCTCTCCAGATATGGTCACTGGTATGTTACGAGCATTTCATCTTGATGTTTATTCTTTGTTAGATCCAGGGGCTACCTTATCTTTTGTGACACCCTATGTTTCTAGTAGTTTTGGAGTCAGTCCCAAAATCCTATCCAGAACCCTTCTCAGTCTCTACTTCAGTCGATGACTTAGTCATAGCTCGATGGGTATACAGAAATTGTCCTGTCACAGTTCTTCAAAAATTCAGCTCGGAAGATTTAGTAGAGTTAGACATAATAGATTTTGATGTTATCTTTGGCATGGATTGGTTATATGCATGTTATGCCTTAGCAAATTATCAAACCTGAGTTGTAGAATTCCAATTTTCGGGTGAGCCAGTCCTAGAATGGAAGGTTCAGCTATGCCTTTAGGTCGCTTTATTTCTTACCTTAAGTCCAGAAAGATGATTTCTAAGGGTTGTGTTTACCATCAAGTTCGGGTTAAGGATGCTACGTCTAAGACCCCGACTCTCCAGTCAGTTCCTATACTGTGTGAGTATCCGGAGGTGTTCACAGATGATCTACCCAGTGTCCCTCCCGAGTGGGAGATCGACTTTGGTATTGAACTTCTTTTCGATACACAACCTATATATATTCCTCCTTACAGAATAGCTTCAGCTGAGCGAAAGGAGTTAAAGAGAAGTTGAAGGATCTCCTAGACAAAGGTTTCATCGACCTAAAATATCTCCATTGGGTGCACTAGTTCTCTTTATTCGAAAGAAGAATGGTTCTCTTCTTATGTGTATTGGCTATCATTAGCTGAACAAGGTTAAAATCAAGAATAAGTATCCCTTCCTAGAATCGATGACTTGTTTGAAACACTTCAGGGTGCTAAGTGCTTCTCAAAGATAGACCTCAGGTCCGGTTATCACCATCTCAGAGTTAGGGAGAGTGACATCTCGAAGACAGCCTTCAGGACTCGATATGGTCACTATGAGTTTGTTGTTATGTGTTTTGGACTAATGAATGCTCCTACAACTTTTATGGATTTGATGAATAGGGTGTTCATGCCATATTTGTACATGTTCATGATTGTGTTCATAGATGACATTCTCATTTATTCTTGGAGCGAGGAGGAGCATGTTGCCCATTTGAGGATTCTGCTACAACTCTTAAGGATCGCCAGTAGTTTGCTAAATTCAGCAAGTGTGAGTTTTGGCTGAACTCAGTAGCATTTTTGGGCCATGTGGTGTCAAGTGAGGGTGTACAGGTGGACTCCCAAAAGATAGAAGCTGTGAAGAATTGGCCTAGAACAGTTAGTCCTTCGGATATCAGGAGTTTCTTGGGTTTAGCTGGCTACTATAGGAGGTTTGTTGAAGGATTTTCATCCATTACAACACCATTGACTAAGTTGACCCAGAAGAAATTCAAATTTCAATGGTCGGATTCCTGTGAGAAGGGTTTTCAAGAGCTAAAGACTCGGCTCACTTCAGCCCCAATATTGACCCTACCCGAGGGTACATATGGATTTGTGTTGTATTATGATGCCTCTAGGATTGGTCTTGGTTGTGTGTTGATGTATCATGGCAAGTGATCTTGGGCAGAATTATATGCCCAAGTGATACTCAAATGCTTCATTTCGTCTTGTTTATCTATCGTTATTTGTGCATTCTCATGTGATTTGTAGT
>JACEIK010000972.1:94143-125057 GCA_018107945.1 Datura stramonium | reverse complement strand
TTCATATGCATAGCTTACCACATGGTTTTGGAGCAAAGACTCCCAATTATCTTTCAGCTTGTGGTATGGTTTGAGTTAAAGCTTCTCTTATGCATGATTTCCGCTTTGAGATGCATTTGATTTATGAGCTTCATCAATAGACGATGTTGAACTTCGTTGAATAACGATGTAGAGCATATGCATGTTTTGGGGAGTAGTGTCTAGCACCGAGCAGGCTAAGGATTGATCACCCTATGCCTTAGAACTACGCGTCAACGTAGGTTTATGCATTATGATTTTGGGACCTCCCTTGTGAGATATCCTCGACCCTTTTTCCTTATGAGCTTGATATCGATATCATGGTATCGTCCCTATCCCTGGAAAGGCTTTGGATGGCTCTACCCACTTTAGTGTGATAGTTGGACCACGTAAGCTCTATCATGGTATGTCGGTTAAAAGAAGAGTCTCCCATTGTTCCTCATAATTTAAGATATGTATGTTCATTACTCATGAGATTTACATATGTAAGCACGTTTTAAAGAAGGTTTGATTCATTGTTTAGCTTTAGTTATAAATACTAGATTTCAGCTTTGATTCAATTGATTATCTTATGATATGTTATGATAAGATATATTATGTTATGATGAGATCATGATTTCAGAAAGAATGCATGCAAGCCCTACTCTCAGATTCTTGATGTTTACTTTTATATTATGCAGTGTCTTTAAATGATTTTACTTACTTAAGCGGTTTTACTTACCCTGCATACCCGGTACATTCCACGTACTGACCGCATACTCTATGTTGTATCGTTTCATGATATAGGACCCGACTCTCAGGTTCAGCCCCACTCATAGTCCATCTTTTGAGATAGCATCGTACGTTATTGGTAAGTCCTCATCTCCCAAGGACTAGACTATTGGACTTCCTATATATATTTTAATTTCAGTTTTGTTGAGTTAGTTGGGGTCTTGTCCCATCAACTCATCATGTTTAGAGGCTTTTCAGACATATGTATGAATTCGGCTTCAGATTTTGTATTATGATGTTATGTTTAAGTTAGACTTCCGCTATGATTACATTGTTGATTATTCAGTTTCATTGATTAAGTTAGATTTATGCTTATGCCATGGGTCGACTTGGGGTCTCTCGGGGCTACTTGTCCCGTGTTGCGGTACGAGCCTCCGTTCGGGTCGTGACACTACTGTACAAGGTACAAGATCCCTTTGTGCATTTTAATATGATACTTATTTCGTGGAAGGTTGGCAAATTGTAAGTGAAGTGCCAAGTCCGGTCTTGAGTTTTCCATTAAGGAAGTTCTATGAATAGTATCTGGGGTAAGTCTATGCATTCTCCTTTATATGTTTCCCTTATGTTTCGCTCGATGCTATGCTCATCTCATGCTTATGTACATAACCCTAAGATGATAAGTGATCCCGTCAGTCAGTGATCCCAATATTACCCAATTAGCTTCATGTCATGTCCTTCGTTACATATGTGAGCTCATGTCTCTTAGCACGCTCATCTCTATGAACTCAGTCCTAAGATTTGCCCTTCTGGCTCATAAGATTGTGCTATACCAGGTATATGCTCAGCTTAGATTTCTTAAATTATTCGTGCTCATAATTCCCTTACTCTAAACCCTATGGATGTTCTCCAGGGTGGAGGTGATGGTTAAAATGGGTATGTTCAAGGTAACTCCCTATCCCTGCCTTGGTTGTAGGGTATGTGGAAGTCTAGGAAGTGCGGTTATTAACCAAGCCTATTAGTGTAACAACCCGCATAGTCATTGTTGATTATTGATCCATTTCCGTGGATTTAACCTTTCCATATCTTTATTTTGTTATTCATGACTTGTGGAGGTATATAACATCATTTCTTAGATGATCTAATGGAGATCGGGTGAGATGCTCAGTTTTTGGAAGGTTTGAAGTTTGAGGGGTTGACCAAAGTCAACATTTTAGGTCAATGACCTCGAAATTTGGGTTCTGGAAGCTCTTTTGGTTACGCTTGGTGATTTATGACCTAGTTGGGGAGGTTGCATGAATCCCTAGGTGATTCGGGAGTGATTGAACCTTTGGTTGAAATTATGAGCTTGGAGGCGGCTAAGTTTGACCACGATCAACTTCTGATCAAAACAACCTTATATTGGTAATTTGATGATTCCAACTGGTCCAAAATGTGTTTTATGATTGAATTTCATATCTGGGTTGTGACCGGGGGATTTCCGATGTGTTTCAGGTGGATTTGAAGCTTTTGTG
This sequence comes from Datura stramonium, assembly GCA_018107945.1. Lineage (NCBI taxonomy): Eukaryota > Viridiplantae > Streptophyta > Magnoliopsida > Solanales > Solanaceae > Datura > Datura stramonium. Next base: position 122,817 of record JACEIK010000972.1, on the reverse strand, counting down.
TATTTGGCATGATCTTAAGCATAAAAGGTGAAAATTAAGAGGTTTGGGACTTTAAAATTCTTCGCATGAATTGTAGGATTTCATCTTGTGCCTCGACGGATGGTGGTTTTGTTTTTCAGAATGGGTCAGAATCATCCTTAATGACTGATGTAAAAGCTAAACAAGATGAGGATCCTATTTTGGTAAAGTTAAAGGAATTCAATTAGTATTTGAAAGTAGAGGTCTTCTCCAAAGGGGGAGATGGTGTGCTTCGATATCAAGGTCGCTTGTGTGTTCCATACTTTACACTTTGAGAAATCGGATATTGCATGAGGCTCACGGTTCCACATAGTCCATACATCCAGGTACCACCAATATGTACTGTGACGTACGTGAAGTCTATTGGTGGAATGGCAGGAAGAAGAACATCGTAAAATTTGTAGCTAAGTGTCCGAATTGTCAGCAAGCGAAGGTTGAGCATCAGAGACCAGGAGGTGTGCTTCAGGACATGAGTATCCCTAGTTGGAAGTGGGAGGAGATTAACATGGACTTCATTATAGGGTTGCCTCGCACTCGCCGATAGTATGACTCCATTTGGGTGGTCGTGGACAGGTTGACCAAAGCCTCTTATTTTCTATTGGTCAAAACCATTGATTCTGTGGAGGATTATGCCAAACTATACATTCGAGAGCTAGTTAAGTTTCACGGAGTGCCCTTGTCCATCATATCAGACACAGGTACTCAGTTTAGCTCTCAGTTTTGCAGATCGTTTAAAAATGGGACTTGGCACTCAAGTCATGCTCAATACAGTATTTCACCCGCAAACGGATGGTCAGGCAGAGCGAACTATTCAGGCTCTCGAGTACATGTTGAGAGTGTGTGTGATTGACTTCAAGGGTAGTTGGGATGATCATTTAATTCTCATGGAGTTTGCATATAATAATAGCTATCATTCCATCATTCAGATGGCTCCGTTTGAGGCTCTCTATGAGCGGAGGTGTAGATCGCCTATTGGTTGGTTTGAAGTCGGTGAAGCTGCAATGATAGGACCAGATTCAGTCCATGAGGCCATGAAGAATGTTCAGATCATACAAGACAGGTTGAAAACAGCTCAAAGTTGCCAAAAGACCTATGTAGACGTGAGGAGGAGAGAACTTGAGTTCGAAGTTGATGGTTGGGTGTTTCTAAAGGTGTCTCCCATGAAGGGAGTGATAAGGTTTGGAAAGAAAGGAAAACTCCATCCCCATTATGTTGGCCCGTACCGAATTGTGAAGCTGGTTGGCAAGGTGGCATATGAATTGGAGTTGCCTTCAGAATTTGCTTCCGTTCTTCTTTTTTTAACATATCGCTCCTAAAGAAGTGTTTGGGGGATCTAGCTCTAGTTGTTCCAGTGGAGAGTGTAGGTGTGAAAGACAGCCTTAGTTATGAGGAGATTTCGGTGGAAATAATGGATCACCAGGTTCGAATGCTAAGAAACAAGGAAGTAGCTTCAGTAAAAGTTTTATGGAGGAATCAGCATGTTGAGGGAGCTATGTGGGATGCGGAGGCAGATATGATGGCTAGATACCCATATTTATTTCCTACCAGCTCAGTTCCAGCTTGAGGTATCAGATTTTCCCCTAAAACTCTACCAGTTTCATGTTCAGTTCATGTTCTTCAGTTTCTTCCAAGTAGAAGTATGTAGGTATGATTCATGAATTTAGTTTCTTCCTGTAGTTTAAATCAGAGTTAGTCATTCTGCAGTTTTAAGATTATATGATCAGTATTTGAGTATGGTGGTTGCGTTTCTCTATTTTTCTGTATGATTTTCAACATTCGAGGATGAATTTTCCTAAGGAGGAAATATTGCTATACCCCGAAAGCCCTAAGATCATACTCGGTAGTTGAAATAAAGAAAACAAGATTTTCAGGTCATAGAACAAGTTGTCCTGTGACCCGTCAGGTTGACCACGAGTCATTAAATGACTCGTGGTGAGGAGTGTTGACTTGCCTGGAGAATTCAAAGTTAGGGTGACCACGGGTGTGACCATGAGTCGTGGTCAGTCCCACGAGTCGTCAAGTCACCCGTGGTCAAGGGAAATTGGAAGGTGAAGGATGAGTTGGTAGTGTACCTCATGATTCGACACCACGATTCTTGGTTAGACACCACGATTCGTTAGGTTAGTCGGGGTCAGCATTTGGTGAATGACTTGAGGTTTGGGCAGTGGAGATAACGGAAGGTGACCATGAGTCTTGATCACCAATGACGATCCGTTAGGTTCCTCGTGGGGACCCTTTGAGGAAAAGTGGCAGTGCACTTCAGATAGCAGACGACAACTCATTTCCCTTGGTAACGACTCGCCCAATCCCTCTTTGGGACTGGCAGCCAGTTTTTCTTTGCGAATTTAGTAAGGAATTTTCCGTAATTCCTATGGTCCTAAGGCCTAAACTACGTCATTTTAAGCTATGAATAATGAGTTTTAAGAGGGGTAAGTTCATTCTAAGCTACTTCTACTAATGCATGCAAACCTAGAGAGTTAGATAGGTGATCAAGCTTAATTCCTTCCAAATTCTTCTCAATCCTTCCTTGGGCAATCAGGGGAATTATAGAATCATATTTTTTCAGGTATTCAAGGTTATGAATGGTATTCAAGGTTATGAATGGGTGAATTTGTTCACACCCATGCCTAATCCCTCTCTAATTCATGAAAATCTATATGTTGATCCTATGGGGTTTTAACCCAAAGCAAGAATTTCCTAAGTTTCTACTATGGGTATGATCTAGGCATGTTTCTATTATTGAATTATGATTTATGGGCAAGTTTTACATTATTTTCAATTATAATCATGTTTCAAGCTTTATAAATTAAAATGCCCATCCATGAGAAGTTCATGAAAGTTGAGATTTATGATGAATGTTCAAGTATGAGAAAATATTTATGATGAAAAGAATGTTTTCAAATTACCCATATCTATGATCATGTTTTCAAGGAAATTAAGTATTTTCAAGTATGTTTAAGTATTGGGCAAGCTCTCATGTTCAAGCATGTTTTATGACTTCATTAATTATCTTACCACATGGTTTTGGAGTCTAGACTCCCAATTTTATTCAGCTTGTTGTATGGTTTGAGCCAAGGCTCCTCATGCATGATTTAAGATTTTATATGCATATTTTTATTAAGATTGGTCTCTAGACAATGATCAACTTCGTTGAAAAATGATGGAGAGCTAATGCATGTTTTTGGGAGTAGTGTCTAGCACCGTGTAGGCTAAGGGTCAGTCAATCCCGTGCCTCAGAACTACGTGCCCATGTAGGTTATATATATACTTTGGGACCTCACTTGTGAGCTTTCCCCTACCCTAAGGGGACTTTAGCTTGATATCAATATCACGGTTTCATCCTTAGCCTGGCAAAGCTTTGGACGGCTCTACCCTCTTGATTTTAATAGCTGGGACCACATAAGCGCTATCGTGGTAATTTCAGTTATATGACGAGTCTCCCATTGTTCCTCATGATTTCAATTATGCATGTTTATCATTCATGATATATCTACATATGTTCTAAAGCAGGTTTGATCCAATGTTCAGTTTTATTTATCATTAGCATATTTTAGCTTTGGGTCATTCGATTCAGTTATGTTCACGTCATGATTTCATAAAATAGCGTACAAGCCCCACTCTTAGATTCATATTTTGATTTTGTTTTATATTACGCATGTTTTAAATGATTCTACTTATTTAAGAAGTTTTACTTACCTTGTATACTTGGTACATTCCACGTACTGACTGCATACTCTATGTTGTATCGTTTTAGGATACAGGCACCGATCTTCAATCTAAGATCCTTTATTAGCCAGCTTCTAGAGTTAGCATCAAGTCTCTATTGGTGAGTCCTCATCTAACGAGGGCCCCTCTTCCATTTAGTTACGATTACATATTTTCAGTTTTAGACTTAGAGAGTTAGTTGGAGTCCTGTCCCATCAAATCATTAGAATTAGCGGCTTTTCAGACAATAGATCGTATTCAGCTTCAGACTCGTGCTGTAAATTCAGATTGTTATTGTTGGATTTCTGCCATGTTTATTATGTTGTTAAGTCTTCCTCTTTACTTGATCGAGTTAGATGTATGTTCATGCCATGGTTCGACTTGGAGTCTCTCGGGGCTCCTTGTCCCGTGTCTCAATCTGGGCCTATGTTCGGGTCGTAACAATTGTTCACCCTTTTTTCTTTTCTTTTCATGCCCCTTTTTTTCACTACTTGACTGCTAGTTTCTTCTTGTAAAATCAATAAGAATATTCACTATTAAAACTCTTTTATCCATTGTTCTAGCAGCAAGTAAACAACATATTTTGTGGTCACCCCTTCTTCCTACATTTTCTTCTTACTATCCACACAATTTTCTTTCTTTCCTTTACCTTATCATTGAACTTCCACTCTTATGTTTCAAAGTGCCTAGACTATATTTTTGGATCAACAATTCTGGAGGTCTCCCAACAAAAGGGAATAGGCTACTTTTGTGGCTAACAAAAGAATAAGGCTTATGGCTCAGGGGGGTTAACAAGGGAAAATGCTCAGGAAGGTAACACAAACATGGAAAATATGGATTTTTCAAGAAAATGCCTTAATCATCTCTTGACACTTTAACAACTAGACATCCTACATATGCTAAGGCAAGTTCTAGATGTTGCATTATGTACAAAACATGACAACTAATCTCACCTCTCATGGCATCATGAATCGAGTCGATTTCCTATACCTACACATTCATACAATCACATTGAATGACATTTTTCATTATTAAGCCCTAAGAGTGTGTTGAGTCAAGTTAAAGAACTTTATGTTTCTCTCATAGAATTTTCACTTATGCAATTAAGATAACAAGTTCATTGCCTCTAGCTTAGCTTCTAAGTTGAATGTCAAACAACACATAAGTGGGTGATGTCTGACTCAATCCTAAAAAATTTGGCTAATTTTCCCTTAAGATGGTCGTCATCCATCCATCATCGGGAAGGGCCACTATTTTATGGAGACATTAAAAATAATTTTGACTCTAAAATTAAACCAAACAAACAAACTACTAGAGACAAACAAATCATAACAAAACATCACAAGGCATCATCCACGTTCACAGTCATCACCATTAATTTATGACGTACTAGAGTTAACCAACCACGGTGCTACTACCACAGAGTATGACAACTAATGCTACTGCCCACTATAAATTTAGCAAAGAAAAATAGACAAAATATCTATTTCCTCCACCCCAAACTTAAATACTGTATTGTCCCCAATGCACAATCAAATATATCAAGTAGGGAGAGAAGAAAAAACTTCCTGGGCCTCTAAGCACAATCGTCATCATCAATATTGTACTCCTGATCATCATCCTCATCATCAACCTACATGGATCCTATGGTAGTATCATCCTCCTTATCATTATATAAGTCATCAACACCATCAGTCAGCACTGTGGGCTCATCATCATCCAATGGCTCCTCAAAAGCCGATCCCCCTCTGCACATTAGCATCGCACTCTCAATGAGTGGGTATTGATCTTCCAAGGCTGACATCTCCTTATCAGTGGCAGGTCTACCTCTGATCCTAAGATGCAACTCTAACATTCTAAATATGCCATCTCTCTAGCTATCATCCCGAACCTGGCGATCGACTGTAGTGAGAAGTGGAGCTGTAGAGGTGGTAGGCTCCTTAACCTTCGTTCAATCATTTTTCCCACCTAGTGCCCTACTAGAGGTAGATGAAAATCTGCCTTTTCTTTCTCAATGCCAGACTCTCTCAAAAACTAAGTCAAGAGACTGCCATAACAATACTTCCGTCTTTAGTTATCCCTTGACCTCCTCACGTTATCTCTGAGCACCGCACCAAAGTTGATTGGAAGCCCTTTTATCAACATGTATACCAATACAACTCTCTCTCTAGTGATCTCCGTGATGTATGTCCCAGGGAGGATCATGGAACAAATAAGATTCACCTAAACTCTCGCCTTCTTAGTCAAGTAGGAGAACAAGAGTGTGGAGTGAGTTCCATTATGGTCCATTTCCCAATGGGGTAATGAATGCTCACCATATAGTTTATGACGAATGTCAAGGTACAGAGGCTTCTCTAGCAAAATGAAGTATTCGGATAGGTCTACCACAGGTGTACCAAGGAAGGCATTGAATGTCTTAGCAGTGAAACAAACCACCTGACCTGTATTTTGACCTTGGTGGTCTCTCTGAAGGAAGTCTCCATTTTTCATAAAATTACCTCACCAAAGTAAGGTTTCACTCCTCAGACTCAGTAAAGAGATATCCCAATGCCAACATGCACACAGTGTCGTGAATGGTAAGGAACTCAAGTGAAAGGTGAACTTCATCAACCCAGTTCTCCATAGGATATCGGCCTCCTTTTGTGCATTGAACCACTTTAGCCCATGAGGCTCCACAGCCTTGGCTCCAAACCTCCTAGCAGGGGTTGCATTGGCAGCTGATGAACTTGACCCTTTTGATCCCTTTCGGAGCCGCTTGAGACCTTTGTTAGCGGTCTCCACTTTCTTTCCTTTGTTAGCTTTGATGCCATGACACCTGCTAATCAACAATCAAGAACTTCACAAGATTAGTTTGTGAACAACAAGGCTAGCTAATTAGGTGTAGCGGGTGCAAAATGACCCCACACTTAATTCGCTAGCATACTCGTTAGAATTTGTTAAATAGGGTACTCAAGAATTCCCCCATTATCATCCCAAATATTGACAACCCAAATTATTCACTAACTTTACACTACAAACAATTTCATGAATTTTCTTCACATCTCTCCTCTATTATTTTTCTTTTCAAGAAAGCCTCACTTTGGCCACACTTTTCACTTTTCCTATTTTAATTCATAATTTAAGGAACCCACACATGGAAGTAGTTACAATAAATTCTTTCAATAACGAAAATGATATTTAATACTATCAACATTGAATTAATCAAGAATTTTCAACAACTCAAGATCTTCACATTCTAGAATTTCAAAATTAAGCACTTTCTCTCTCTAAAATATATAATTTACCCAATAATTTCATGAAATTAAATTCATCACCCCCTTCATCCCCGCAACTTAAAATCACTAAATCCACCAAATATAAGAAACCCAAACAAGGATAAACATTATTATGGAAGAACATGAGAGATTAAAGCTAATGAAACCCATATTATGAAATTCATGATTCTCACCAACAATGGTGATTTTGGGTCTTTAACTTGAGGAAGAAGGGTATGGGGGCATGCTCATAACATTAAATAACCAAAAGAGAAGAAAAATAACTACTTGAGTTGTGGAAACTTGCTTCACCAAGCTTCTTGGAGAAGACAACATGGAGGGGACAAGGGAGAGGGAGTTATGACCTAATGAGGGGAGGAGAGAGAATTTTATTTCCTTATTACTTTTGACTTTTAGTGAGAGAAGATGAACGGGGATTTAAAATAAATGTGTAGGGTATGAGTTTTAAATAATTTTAGGGTCCTTGGGTCAATATTTGACCCATGGACAAAAAACTTTTCGTCCAACATCAACCTGTCGCGGTGCGCTAGCCACCTCACCAAAAACATAGAAAAAAATTTCTCTCTGTGGAATGGGTTTGGCATGGTGCACCTTCCAATGCACCAAACCGAAATTGTTTTTCTGAAGTTTAACACTTGGCACCCTACGCCAGGTTTTTTCCCCAAACATAAAATTTTTTAGCTCATTTTCCCCACTTTTTTTCCTCAAAAGCCCTATTCGTCTCTACAAAATCAAAAAAAGTTAGAAAGATGTATTAGCTCCCACCAAGCACCTTAGTTATAGTCATGGCACGACATTCACGGGTTGCCTCCCGTGTAGCGCCTAATTTAACGTCGTGGCATAACACAAGACTTCTCACTACTTCACTTGAGTAAGGTAATTAGTACCTTGATCACCTGCCGAACATCCACGAATCATATACTACTCAACTGCCTGCTTAATCCCTCTAGGCTCTACTATCGGTCTCACTGTAAAGTCCTTATAATGAGGTGGCAACCTTGCTTCTCTAAACACATTAAAGACTACCTTCGACCATCCACAGTCATCAACATCTTTCCTAACATCACCTTTATAATTGCATCAACAGTGGCTAAGAATCCTCTCTGAAAAATAGGGGGAACTACTGCATCTGCTTCATAATCCAAGATTATGAAGTCCACCAGTAAGATGAAAGGTCTCACCTTGACCAAGGCGTTCTCTATAATTCTGTCAGGATAAGCAAGAGATCAATCTGCAAGCTGCAATGTCACTATGATAGGACGTGGTTCACCTAAGCCCAAGGTTCGGAATAAGGATGCAGGCATCACATTAATGATTGCACCCAATTCACACAGTGCTGAACCAACTTCTATGCTCCAATAACCACTGGAATGGTGAAGCTCCCAGGATCTTTCAACTTCTTTGGAATTTTGTTCTGCACCTGGGAACTGCATTCTTCTGTAAGAGGCACAGTCTCGAACTCCGTAAGCCTCCTCTTGTTTGCCACAATATCCTTAAGATACTTTGCAATTGCTTTGGAAGAGTTCTTCAAGTTTGGCCTAGCAAAGTTAAGCACTGGAACCCTCTCTTGGTTGTTGCCCTGTGCTTGCTCGTTATTCTCCATAGCTAACCTACGAAAGGTTCTCTTAATATTAGCATCAAAATAAGCCAAAGATGGTTCCTAACTTCTTGTTGTTGGCATACACACATCACACAAAACCTGTAGACTTCAACAACCAACAACCAAAACGTAGAATACAGAATAGCAACTTAAAAATCCTAACCTAAAAATGATTAATCAATCTTCAAATCCCCGCAATGGTGCCAAAAACTTGATTCCTCCCAAGAGCATGCAAGCATACACAAGCGCACGTGGTCGTCAAGTAATATATGTCATGCCCCACCTTTGGAAGCGTAAATGGAACCTAATGCCACACTAGACTCTAAGATGACCTAGCTAGACATATATACTTCTGGTGCATGCCAACCGCACATATCAAGAAAACAAACAACTATATCTCCGCTCCAAACATAGCCATAGGCTGACAAGGCCACTTCATAAATAATTGCATTAAATCAGCTAACCCAATAGTTGCAATACTAGCAACCTATGTAGGCCGACAAGACCACCATGCTTACTAAATCATGACAGAAGGAAAGCAGGTGCACTTATACATATATATAAGCAGAAAAGGCTGCTAACAAATAACACAACTAGGCCCCATGCGGCCAACACCACATATCTAACAATTACTGTAATATGTAAGCCTCTAAAGAGTAAAACATTGGTCGGGACTGAGCCACAGCCTACCTAAAACTATATAACAAAAGACAGGAATACCTCTAATGTCTGGCAACTCCAGAGGAAAGGAGCTGGCCAATCTGCTAATTCTAAACAGCTACTAAGGAGGCCTCAGAACCTTTCTGTCTGAATCTACAGGCATGTATGCAACGCCCTCTACATGGGCGTCAGTACAGTATGTACCGAATATGTAAGGAAGAAATATAATAACTGAATTGAAGCTAATAAGGAACTAAAAGTAATGAGTAATAAGGCCTAGAAGTCAACCTGAATAATCTCATAGTATGAACTATAGCTAACAAGCAATTATGCAACCAAGAACCTAACTTGGCCCCCATAAGCCTGGAAGGTGCAAACAACACAGAATAACCTACCTGGGAGCCCATAAGCCCTAGTAAGTGCATGAAATCCATACCCTCCTATGTGTATCACTATAATCCCATAGGTAAGTTGTATCTAAGATATATTCGACCTCTGAAACTATGATCGAGCCTTATGGGATCCTATGACTATATTTGAGCCATCTGAGCTCCTGTAACTGTATTTGAGCTGTCTGGGCTCCTGTAACTGTATCTGAGCATTCTGGGCTCCTGTAACTGTATCCGAGCCGTCTGGGCTCCTAAACTATATTTGAGCCATCTGGGCTGTTGTAACTGTATCTGAGCCATTTGGGCTCCTATAATTGTATCTGAGCCATTTGGCGACATGTACATGGGAAGCTGTATGAATAGCCAGAGGCGTTAGCCCCACATATAAAAGCTAGTAAGATCCCTGCTTAGGAGAACACATAGTCTACGGTCTTCTGAGCGACCAGTGCAACTAACTGTAAGTCAACAAAGCCATACAATCCTTTACAGTAGGTAGTTTACTCGGCAAGCTACCACTCGTTTATTAGGCAACCCTAGTGCCACTGACTTATAGGTAAGACTTTACTACAAAGATTTTAGCCCTGTAGGCGTCAAGATATGCCAACGTCCTTCAAGAAAGCTTTACTACATATATAGGCGTCAAAACAAAAAGCTATATCTTCAAGCTGCGCCCTATGCTGCCCAACGGCTAACCACAAGCCTCTATGGCCTCAATACGATAGCCAAACACCACTAACCTCTCTGGACTAAAAATAATTGAATAGGGAATCTCTATGTTGCTTATAGTGAGTGTCAAAACTAAATATAATCTTTCCCAACTAGGGATATTATATTACAACCTCAATTTTTCTTGTAGCAGCTAACCACAATATTTATAATCATAAGCTACTGCAATGTTACAAGTCGTATCAACTATATGACGAGAATAACTTGCCCAAAAAAAGATTATCCTTAACATACCACTTTTCATAGGTTAGACTTTACCGACAAAAATTCTAGCTTGAGCTTGTGATTCCCTTATCCCTTAGCCAATTATACAAGCACATACACCACACCCGAACTTTTACATAAACTGAACCTTGGAGGATGTCAATTTCCAAAACATCTACCATTTTAGCAAGTCCACATCTGAGCCAATTTCAATGAAACAACTCCGCCACAAGGTTCTCCACGACCTCAATAACCCATATCACAGTTGGATTGATATTTGGAGATAATTTTGCCCTTCAATTCTATTTAAAATCATGAAAAACTTAGAGGAAATGTTGGGAGAAAGAGATTTTCAGCTCTTATGGAAATTATGGTGATAAAATAATGAATTTTGAGCCAAAAATTTCCTTAAATAGGTTACCCAAGAGGCAATCCGACCCGATTGGCTCGTTACCCGCTTCTGCCCGGACAGTCCGTGGTAAAACACTCCTAATTCTTTGTTTTGATGTTGGATTGAAGAGTAGTTTGATGTTCTAAAAACTAGACTCAAAGATTGTTAATTTGATATATTGTAGGTCTTCTACATCGTTATAGATTGGGAGAAAATCATCTATACTTTTGACCCAAATTTCAATGAATTTCTAAGAGTAACTTGCGATAACTTTGACGATTTTTGTTTTACAACTTTCTCGACTTCAAATTTTAACATATGATCATTGTGTGATATGAATACCTCATAATACATCCTTTTATGGCACTAAACACTCTTGGCTGTAGCTTGAAAGAATGAGTTTATCACTTAAATTATACAGGGTGTTACAATATAGGACAGTGAAGTCCCGATTATCGATCCCTCACAGAGTTGTCAAATTAATTACATAAGGTTAACTTCTTATTTCTATATTCTAATAAACATGGGTAAAAATGGGGAATGGTTTGAATATTATAATACTAAGCTTTAAATGTAAATGAACTAATCAACTAAAATTGATTCAAAAGTGTTTGTACTTTAAATGATGATGAATATCAAGGGAAATGGAACTTTCGCTTTAGGTTGAGTTTTCAACACTTGAATATACAAGATTAATTATTCTTAAGGTTTTTAGTTACAAGTTACTATCCTATTTCTTGCCATTCTCCCAAATATCCAAGAACTATCCCATGAACCCGACGCCTATACCCCTATGGTCGCAGGAGAAGCATGAGACGACAGTTGTGGTTATGTGTATAACTAAACAAGGAGTAAGGATATATTTCTATCCTCATCAACGACTTTTATCTTGAGTTCAGTCAAAAAAGAGTCTTAGAATACCTGTTCTATCCTTAAATTTAACTCTTTTATTTCCCTCTCCCAAGTTCAACGAAAAGCCAACAGATTCATTAGAAAGGTGATCACTCTAACGAATAAGCAATTGAGATAAGTAAGAATAAACAATCTTTAAGAAGAATCAATGATAGCATAAACAAACTATCAAATGTCAACCATTAGCTATGTACTAAACCCTAAAATAGGAGTTTAGCCACTCATTTTCAAGTGGAAACCCAAACTTATAATCATAAATTGAAATATAAATGATAAAGAAAAGAAGAAAAACCTATGTAATTAACTTCTTGTCTATTCTCCCCAAAAGCTGCATACAAATGATTTAAGATGATATATGAATGCTAAAAAATACTAGATATTATATTTATAAGAATGGCCTCAAATGAAGATTTTTCCCTCAAGTAATTTTCTTCAAAATAAGTAGAATCTATCCCAAAATAGGCCTGGCGCGTCTTGACACTCAATGCACTAGGTTTTGCTTGAATTTCCTCTGAAGTTTTGCTCTGGGCGCTCCACGCCAGCCAAAGCACTAAGGTGTTAGTCAAATTTCTGAGCCTTTTAACCCTTCTGGCATGCCACCCCACTCAAAGCACTAAAGTGTTGTAAAAATTTCCTAAGTCTAAAGTGGCGCACCACGCCACTCATCTTGCCAAGGTATCGATTAAATTTTCTTCTAAAGTTAGGGACTTGGCGTTCCACGCTACCTATAACACCAATTTTTGTGCAAATTTCTCTGAAGTTTAGAGGTTGGCGCGCCATGCTAGCCATCTCACCAGGCCAACTATCATGAACTCTTCTTTCTTCACACTTTAGATCATTTTTGAGTCCTTTTTTCTTGGTTTCCTGCTCAAAACATCTAAAAACATTTGTTGGCTCACAAGACACACATAAACATAAATTCATGCATTTCATAAGGATTATGAACTCAAAACAAGGAAAAAGATGGGTTAAAAAATGGCAAATGGGCGTAAGAATATGCCCAACATGAATTATCAACTCCCATGAGAGTTCGTATCAGTTAGCTCACTTGATGAAGTTCTTTCATTGGCTCCACAAGTACAACCTGAAGTTAAATCCTGCCAAAATGCTTTCAGAGTGCCAGTTGGCAAGTTATTGGGTTTCATAGTCAATAGAAGGGGAATTCAGCGTGACCCTTCCAAAGTCCAGGAAATTTAAGAGCTACATCTCCTCCAAATACCTAGAAAGAAGTAATAAGCTTCTTAGGAAGATTGAATTACATCAGCCAATTCATAGCCTAGTCAACGATTATCTGTGAACCTATTTTTAAGTTGTTGAAGAAAGATGCACCAACAGAGTGGACCAAAGAGTGTCAGAAATCCTTTAACACTACCAAAGATTATTTGTCCAATCCTCCAGTTTTAGTTCTTCCAAGGGAAGGATGCTTGTTGTCTCTTTATTTAACTGTCTCAGATAATACGTTTGGATGCATTCTGGGACAACATGATGAAATCAAGAATAAGGAGTGAGCAATTTATTATCTGAGCAAGAAGTTCACTCCATATGAGGCTCGTTATACTCTATTAGACACAACTTGTTGTGCCTTAACTCAAATTTCCCAAAAGTTGAGACATTATTTGTATTCATATACAATGTATCTCAGTTCTTAGATGGACCTTTTGAAGTAAATATTTCATAAAGCAATGCCAACAAGAAAATTCGCAAACTAGAAAATTTTGCTAAGTGAGTTCGAGATCATGTACATGACTCAAAAAGCAGTTAAGGGACAAGCCTTGTCTGATTATGTTGCAGAAAGTCCAGTTGATGAAGAATATGAGCCACTTTGAATCTATTTCCAAAATGAAGAAGTATTTTTCGTAGGAGAAGATATCTCAAAAGCATATACTGGCTGGAGGGTGTTCTTTGACAGAGCAGTCAACTTCAAAGCTTCGGGAATTGGAGAAGTATTGGTCTTAGAAATCAGTAAACATTATCTGATAACAGCAAAACTTTACTTTCCATGCACAAACAATATGGCTGAATATGAAGCTGTTATTCTCGGTATCAGATTGGCTCTTGATAAGAATATTCAAGAATTTCTAGTTATCGGCAATTCAGACTTGTTGATTCATCAAGTCCAAGGAGAATGGGCTGTAATGAACTCCAAGATCACACCGTACATAGAACTGGTGTAAGATTTATGAAAAAGTTTCTGAAAGATTGAATTTAGACATATTTTAGGGATAGAGAATGAGTTTGCAGATGCTTTGGCTACTATATCCTCCATGATACAACAATCAAATTAAAGATATATCGACCTATTAGATATAAAGGTGAAAGAGCAATCTGCATATTATGCACAAGTTAAATTCGAACCAGATGGGAAGACATGGTACTTTAATATAAAAGGGTATTTGGAAGCTGGGGCATATCTAGAATCTGTTATAGTTAATTAGAAGAAGATGATACGTCGAATGGATAATAACTTCTTTTCGACCTTCATAGGAGGACTCCAAATCTTGGTTCCTAGGATGTGAGGATGCCATTGAAGCCACGAAATTACTTGATGAAGTACATACTAGAATATGCGGATCTGCATGAATGAATTCACATGGGCTAACAAAATTCTATGAGCTGGATATTTCTGTATGATTATGGAGACTGACTATAGTCGGTTCATATAGAAGTGCAACAAATTCCAAGTACACGGAGATTTGATCAAAGTTCCTCTACATGAGCTCCAAGGGAACATGTTTATTTTAGTTGCCATTGATTATTTCACCAAGTAGGTGGAAGTTCCCTAGCACAAAGTTGTGATGAAGATGGTAGTAGCTGATTTTGTCTGCAACAATTTCACATGCTTTTTTGGAGTTCCAGAATCTATCATTACAGACAACGGAGCGAAGTTGAATAGCCATATGATGAAAGAGATATGTAAGAAATTCAAAATTACTCACTGTAATTCAACTCCTTACCACCCTCAAATGAATGGAGCCTGACAACGCTCAAATACACTCCTCGTTTATAGAAAATATAAGTGATCTTTGTATCAAAACAAATAACCCGATGGGTGTCAGGGTCGAATTCCACAAGAAATAGAGAATTATTTACTCAAGAGTTGTTTAGTGAATTGAATTGGTTAAAATCCAAGTAATTAAGACGTAAAAGTAAATTTCGGGGGAAGTGAATGCGATGAGATTATAAAATCTAAACTCAGTTAATCAAGAGAGCAAGATAACCAAAATCTAGAAATAATAATGAGCAAAGGCTAGAGGTGTGGCTAGATGGGATTCCAATCAAATCGGGATTTACTAGACAATGAAGTTATCACTAATATGTGTAAATAACCCTGGAAAGGATAGAACCTGATGTTTTTCAACCACTTTGGCACCTTATCCTCAAGACCTTTCAAACCTCAAGGTGCAATTCAACTTGTCCAATATAGTTTGGGATAGGGGCTGAGCTATTTCTAGCCATCAATCTCTAAAGGGATTATGACCATGGGTTTTGGCTATTTCTAGCCCAACCCCATATAATCAAACCCCATTCTACTATTAGGTTCTCCCTTAATACTTAATTCTTCTTTTTCAAGACAAAATTGAGTAAGAAAACAATACCCATATTTGCAACTATGAGAGATCAACTATAATTTAAGGAGAATTCTATAGATTTACACTAATTGAGTAATAACAAGATAAATCTAATACCCAATTAAATCATACACCCATCATCACACACCTCTAGCTATAGATTTAGCTACTCATAATTGAGAAACACAAGGGCATATTTATCAATAAACTCAACAATTTCATCATTAAGAGTAAATACAATTAAGCTCAAAATATCTCTACAATAGTGGTTATACCTTGCTGAAGAAGATGAAGATGAAAAAATAATAATCAAATATTTCTTCTCTTCTCCAATGGAGTTCTCTCTTCCTCAAAACTAATGGGAATAATCAATTTTATGTTTAGAGTACTTTTCTAGAATATGTAAAAAAATAGGTGATAACATTCTTCTCTTTTTCAGGGCTGGACGTTTTTTCCCTTTTCAGGCGTCTTTCACTTGTGATGGAACCGATGGTTCACCGGAATCCATCCGAGGGCCGCCAATTGGTTGAGGCTAGAATCCAGTGATGTCCAGGGCAGTTTGGCATTTGGAACTGGCGGTTCGCCGGATGCGATTCTACAAGCCACCAGTTGCATTTGTTCTTCATTTTAGTGGATACCTACAGTCAGCTGGCATTTCACCGGTGTCCTGTGGTGGAGCACCGGTTTCCACAAGAATTTTCTCCTTTTTTCTCAATTTCATGCTCCTTCACTTCAAGTTAGATACCTGCAACATCCAAAGGAAAAATGGCATAGGAGCCAACTAAAAGACTTGAAAACTAAGTTAAAGCTCTGCTTAAGAGCCTAATGAGTTGGTAAATTACCAACTCATCAAACCCCCAAACTTAAACCATTGCTTGTCCTCAAGTAATGCTTTTCTTATCACTTGAGAAAATGGAATAGCATGTCACTCCACAAGAGTCTATGCATCAATGACCACTTAATCTATGACAATACAAAAGTGCTCACCAACTCACAGAAAAAGAGAAGAAATTCCCCCTAAAAATGTGGAAAAGTTTCAAGAGGCAACCACAATTCATAGACATGATTCACAACTGCTTTCAATTTGCAAAACAAGAGCATAGTTTATCTAATAAAATACATATAGCATCTCAAGTTATAATCACATCATATTCAAAGTTTGTCTTGGAGCTTACATTGCTTATGCCTCAATCACACCTTTACCTCAATTCAAGTATTTCCTCAAAAGGGAGTGATCCCACTCACTATAAGAGAGAATCCCTTTTCTTTATCATAAATCAATGCACACATAAGGGATTATAGAATAAGATAATCACACTCACTCTCACAAAAGAAATATCCATGCACATAACTTGACCAATAGGCTTGCCCTTTGTGTAATTCCCCACTAATGTAGAGTAATTACACTCAAAATCAATTAGGACTTATGGGTCATGATGAAGGCTAGGGGTAATAGTAGGAAAAATGTTTAGCTCTAGCAACTAGAACCTCCCTAATGCCTTTATGTGAACACTTCTATCTTCCCCATCCAACTCTTTAGATCGCTTCACCTTATTCCTCCTTTTTCATTCATTTTCATCTTTTATTTCTTAAAGGCCTTCCTTGTAGCTCTTTTGGCTCTCACATTAAGCCTTGTCTAAGTAAGAAGTAACACCATTTTACTACTTTTTTTCTATTTGGTAATTTAAGGTTTCTCAACACATTATTTCATTTCTTTTGATCAAAATTTGGTGCTACCTCACATTTAGGCTCATCACATTTTCCCCTTTCTTGTAAACCCCCAAACTTAGGGTTTTTTCCTCATGCTCATTGATTTTCTTGTCTCTCTCTATGTCTTGGGCTTCAAGCCCCCATTATTTTCATTCATTCATCACTAGCAATTAGGAGGAGCGTTCCAAAAAAAGGGGTTACAAAAAGGGACATTGGCTTGTAATATGGTTTGCAAGAATAAACAGTCCACAGGCTCAACATTGGCTAGCAAGGGAAGACGTCCTCAGAGGTCATTTTGGGTGAAGTGACTAATCATACAAAAGCCTAAAGTCATATTCTAAGTCCAGTTGCATCTAGGATTTCACCTTGAGTCACACTTAAGGTAAGTTCTAGACAAGAAGAGATGCATGAGATTCATTCGAAAATCCTTACCATACAAGGCATCACACCCAAGAGTTCACACAAGTCATTATTATCACAATATTTTGATTCAAGACAATAGAGCATGCGAATTCACAAGACAAACAGGGAATATGCAATGTATGACAAGAGAGTGCTACATTTCCCATTTGAAATGCCCATTTTCATTTTTTGGTGGTACCTCTCTAAAATAGTTCCACAAAAGACATGGCATTTTCACTTAAGAGAGTCTCCTCACAATCATTCATTGGAAAATGTCAACCCGGTTCAACAATAAAAATAAAAAAAAATGAAAATGCTCCTTTGGAAAGAACCGAGGTATGAAGAAAACTCTTGGAGTTTAATTACTATCTACTATTTACAAAGGCAAAAATCAAAATTTGGATCACAATGGAATATTTGACAATTAAAGCAAGGAATCATTCATGCACCAATGCCACGACCCGAACGTACAACCGGATTGTAGACATGGGACAAGGGACCCCAAGTCAACCCATGGCTCATGCATTCAACTAATCTCATTTAAAACAAACGGAATATTAAGCATAAAACATCACAGAAACGTAATCATATCATAGCATCAATAAATACCAACGTTTACATAGCTGAGTACTACATACTTGTCTGAAAGCCTCTAAAGCATAAGATGAGTTGATGGGACAACATCCCCAACTAACCCGACCAATACTGAAACATAAAAAACATGAAATTCTATCAAACGGCCCTCGGATCATGAGGACTCACCAATAAGCTGAAGGCATGAGCTGAGATGACTAAGGATGAGGATGAGCCTGAGGGCTGCTTGGTGCTAGACACAACTCCCAAAAGCATGCATAGAGGCTCATACATAAATCGATAACATCATGCATTAAAGATTCAATTTCTAGAATATGACATTTATCATCATTGATCCCCCTTTAAAAAATGCTTATCCAAGAATCAAGACCCTTTTTATCGGCCAACATCATAAATCGGTAAATCATGAAATTCGTTTCATAAATCGTAAATCATCCGTCATCATATGGGCATTTCCCAATACTTAATTGTACATTATTACTTCAAAATATGCTCAAAAACATGGGTAACTTGGATTCATGCATTTCCATAATCAATAAACTTAAAATAATGAATATTCATCATAAATCATAATTTCTATGAACTTCCATAAATGGGCAATTTAGATTTAAAAAGATTGAAACATGATTTTGAAGAAAATAATACGAACCCTGCCCAACATGCATATTTCAATAAATAAGACTCAATTAAAACAAAACCATAAGGAGAAATCACCTTGACATGCTTTGGGTAAAACCCCATGGAATTTGAGTAGGAGCATTCATAACTTTAATCAAAATTGGGCGTGGGTGAGGAAGAATTCCACCCACTTTAAAACTCTACATACCTGGGAATGGAGATACTCGATGTTCCTTGGAACACCCACAAAGAATTTTGAAGAAACTTTGGGAAAGAAGGCCTTAAATCTCCCTAAAATCTCTCTAGAATCCTTGCATGAGAATAGGCATGCAATAGGGACTTAAATCCTCTTATCACACTTAGAAAATATCCAAAACGATGTAGTTTAGAGTATAAAAATGAGGAAAGGTCAAAAATACCTTTAAAATAATTTCCCTGAAAACTGGTACGAACAGACCAACGACTGACCCAATGGGTCGTGGCATCATACCATGACTCGTGGTGTTGAGTCGTCGTGTCCACTGCCTCATGAAACATCTCAGATTCTTCCCACGACTTGACAGGATGTGTCGTTACAACAAACCACGGGTCGTTGAATCGACCTTCGTCAGCCCCTTGACCAAATCTGCCTTCCCTGTCCACGAGCCTCACGATGACTCATTGTGACTTCAAACAAGTCATGGTTTCCATCCATTGAATGCACTGCAAACCTCAACCAAACAGTAACGACTTGAAACAACGGGTCGTTGTCTCTTACCACGGATCATCGGATAGCCCGTTGCTTCCTCCTCAACCTAAGTCCAAACCTCCCAATGACTGGTGACAACAACTCGTTGTTCCTGAAAATGGGTCATTGTACCGTCCGTTGTTTCCTCTGATTCCCTGACTTCTCAAACTATGACTGCATGTGATACCACGAGTCGTAGGTTCTTCCGTCCTGTGATATTTTTTCCAGTTTTCTGCACTATTCAGTTTTAACTCATGGGTCTATTCTTAGGCCTTTTCGGGGTATTACAACTAACAACCTTTCATTTCATTTTGTTTTAAGGCCGAAAAGTCTTCCAACCCAGCAATTAACAAGCCCGACAAGGGAACTAAAAATTCATCAAAGATAATCCCGACAAGGGCACAACTTCATCAAAGACAAGCCCGACAAGGGCACAAATTCATCAAAGACAATCCCGACAAGGGCATAAATTCATCAAAACCACAAAACTCAACCCACCCTCAAATAAAAATAATACACTATCCCCAATGTATGCATGAAAAATAAAAAAGGGAAAGCCCTTTCTATTGTGATCACTCTTCCTCAGCCTCATAATCATCATCACCACCGACCGTGACATCCCCAACTCTGCCAGCATCATCCACATCATCCTCATCGTTACCTAAGACCTCAAACAAGTAATCGATAGGGCCTCGAACTGTGGAAAGGGTAGCCATAATTGCATCAACAACACTCATGTTGGGTACTTCCATAGGTTTCCGACTCTTCCATTCCTGAACCTCAGCTCGAAGAGAGGTGATAGCTCCCTCCACCACATCCACACGGATACACAACTTACTCAAGTTGTCTTTGATCGACTTCAGCTCCCTCTTGACTGTTTTCATGATAAGGTCAGGGAGGCTCTTAGCTAGTTGTTGGAGTTGGTTTTCATGTGAGTGGGTAACTTTGCAAGCTTTTGAAGACCACTAGGGTGTGAGGAGGTGGGAGGAGGTGAGGAACCTCGAACTGGTCCACCTCCAGAAGCCTAACCCGATGCCTCAGGATGTGACATGCTGAGATCGAGGGCAAAGGGGGCCAGCTCTGATCCAGGGGTGATGGGCTCTTCCAGAACCTCAAAGGCTTGCATTCGCTGCCTCTTGTTCTTGGGAGCATCAGTGTCCCTTTTGTTAGCAATGGAGATCACACCAGAGGCAGAGCTAGGGGTATCAGCCGAAAAAGGGGTACTCCCGCTCTCAGGCAGAGTTGCAATATAAGGACAACGTATGAAATTGAAGTTTCGGCTTTCCAAGACTTTCTCTACATTCGATTGGCCACTATATCCCCAAAGTTGATGGGGACCCCTATCATAATGCAACAAAATAAGGATAGTCGCTTTAAAATTCACCCGTTATTCAATCTTGGAGGGCATGATTCGACCAAAAATTGTCACGACCCGAACGGAGGCCCGGATCGCAACATGGGAAAAGGAGCCTCGAGAGACCCCAAGTCGACCCATGTCATAAGCATACATCTATCTCAATTGATAAAAAGGGAATTAATATGATAAACTTAGCCGATGTCTAAAATAAACATAACATCAGAATACACAGTCTAAAGTTGAATACATCCTTTGTCTGAAAAGACTCTAAACATGATGAGTTGATGGGACAAGACCCCAACTAACTTGATAAAGATAAAAATTGAGAATACATAGAGTAATCTGAATAAGCATGGTCCTCGGGAGATGAGGACTCACCAACAAGTGTAAGATGCTAACTCTGATAGGCTATCTAAGAACGAGGTTTAGCCTTAGTGTTGGGGCCTGTAACATGAAATGATACAACATAGAGTATGCGGTCAGTATGTGTAATGTACCGAGTATGTAAGGTAAGTAAAAAGGAAATTTAAAAATACATAAAAGCTCATAAGAGATCATAAGAGTGGGACAACATACTCATAACATAAATATCATAATATAACATAGGGCTCAAGGTTTTCAAATCATTCATAATCTAGTCATTATCATAGTCATAAGAGAACTTTATAAATCATCGCTTGAGAAAAAATAACATAAACATAATAATGCATAAGAAATGTGGAATAATGGGTGATTCTTATAACCGACATACCCCATATAAGCACACATAGATCCCGACATGTAAATCCCTAGTCGGGACATTGTTCGTACCTTGCTAAGGGTAGAACCGTGAAGGACGTGATATCACACATAAAAGGCCCATTTGGGAAAAAGGGACAATCTCAATGGAGGTCCCATCATGTCCTACGGTGGCACGTAGTTCTGAGATTCAAGTCAAAACCTGAGCCCCAAACCTACTCGGTGTTAAATACTACTCCCAAAACATATATAGTGCTCATAGTATAATATTCATGAGATTCATGTACTATTTAAATCATGATATTCATAGGCATTCTTGTAAATACGTGCACTAGCCATGAAGGTAAGGCCCGTGAGTCAACCAAAATCGTAATTCATAAATCATAAGATTCATGTATACTTGTAAATAATGTATATGCTTATTAAATTATAAATTCATAATGGAATTTGAATAAATCCATATCATATCTCATAAATCATGGTTGGTTTAAGAATACCAAAAATAGAGGTACAAATCGTAACTCGATTCATCATTGAACATACATAATTACGCATAATTTAATAGAAAGTGATATCAATGAATTTATAATTGAATTAGTGGTAAAATCTAATCATGATTCGTAATATAGGATGTAAAACATGAGAAGTAGTAACCCATAGATAGATCGTTACAATTTCACAAGATTTAAGATAAAAACCCATAAGATTTTTAAATAAAACTTCATGAATTAGGAGATATTGGGCATGGGTGTGAATGAAAACATCCAACTCAAAACCCTAAGTACCATATTATAGCTAATTCTTACACTTTCCTAATTGCCCAAGAAGAATTTGAGAAGAATTGGAAGGGCTAAGGCTTGATCTCCTCTCTAACTCTCTAACTTGCATGCATGGGTTTTGAATAGGTTAGAATGACTTAAATGAAAATAACTTAAAACGATGTAGTATAGGACCTTAGAGAATAGGAATGAAGAAAATACCCTTAATAACTTCGCAGAAAATAACTGCTCGTTAGTCCCCACGAGGGACCTAACAAGTCTTTTCCACCTTGCACGAGTCATCACCTTGGTCATTGGATACACTTGCCAAATTTCACCCGAAACTTGTAATGGCCCATCCCATTAGTCGTTACCGGTGACCATGACTCGTGCTCACCATTCGTTGCTTCCACTGCCTCAACCCTAAAGCATTATCTTCCTGATGACCACGATCCACCCAATGAATTGTGGTGACTGACCACGACTCGTGGGGCCTATCCGTTAGGAGCATTCCCTCACGTTTCCCCCTTTTTAATTCCTTGTCCACATCTGACCTAACGAGTCGTGGGGCCTGACCATGACTCGTGGTCATGCCTGTGATGACTCCCTTAAAAAATTTCTATAACTCAAACAAGCCCTCACCACGAGTCACCTCACGACTCATGGTCCTCCCCACGGGTCACAGAACAACTCGTTCTATGACTTGGTGCAAAATTTTTCAGTTTTCTCCATTTCAACTACTGAGTATGATCTTTGGACTTCCAGGGTATAACAATATCTCCCCCTTGGGAACATTCATCCTCGAATGTCGAAAATCATATAGAAAAGCAGAGAAATGCAATCATCATATTCAAATACTGATCATTTAAGTTGAAAACTAATGGAATGACTATATCCGATTCAAGTTACTTGGCTGAACTGATTTCACGAATCATATACACATCCATATACATGAAGGAAACTGGGGCCCATGAACTGAATATGAAAACTGAATAGAGTTTTAGAGAAAAATTGATACCTCAAGCTGGAACTGCGCCGGTAGAAAATAAATGTAGGTATTTAGTGATCATGTCTGCTTCGGCTTCCCATGTAGCTCCTTCAACATGCTGATTCCTCCACAAAACTTTAACTGAAGCTACTTCCTTGTTCCTCAGCCTCCGAACCTGGTGGTCCATAATTTCCACCAGAACCTCCTTATAATTAAGGATGTCTTTCACACCAACACTATCCACCGGGACAACTAGAGTTGGATCATCCAAAACTTCTTTAAGAGCGACACATGCAATACAGGATGCAAAGAAGCTAATTCTGAAGGTAACTCCAATTCATATGCTACCTTGCCAACCCATTTCACAATTCAGTAGGGGCCAACATAACAAAGGCTGAGTTTTCCTTTCTTTCCAAACTGCATCACTCCCTTCATGGGAGAACCTTCAAAAACAACCAATCATTCACTTCAACCTATCCCGTATGAGCTGAACTTTCTCCATATCCTCATCGACTGAATATGGTCCTATCTTTGCAGCTCCACCAACTTCGAACCAACCAATAGGCTATCTACATCTCCACACATAGAGAGCCTCAAACGAGGCCATCTGTATACTGGAATGGTAGCTACTGTTGTATGCAAACTCGGTAAGAGGAAAGCAATCGTCCCAACTACCTTTGAAGTCAATCACGCATGCTCTCAACATGTCCTCAAGAGTCTGAATTGTCCACTCTGCTTGACCATCCGTTTGCGGGTGAAATGCTGTGTTGATCATAACCTAAGTACCAAGTCCTTTTTGAAACGGCCTCCAAAACTGGGAGGTAAATTGGGTACCTCTGTCTGAAATGATGGATAAGGGCACTCCATGCAATCGAATTAACTCCCAAATATATAGTTTAGCATAATCCTCTGCTGAATTCATTGTTTTGACCGGTAGAAAATGAGCAACCTTGGTCAACCTGTATACCACAACCCAAATAGATTTGTATTGTCGACGCGTATGTGGTAAACCTGTGATAAAGTCCATATTGATTTCTTCCTACTTCCATGTAGGAATGCTGATATACTGAAGCACACCTCTCGATCTCTGATGCTCGACCTTCACTTGCTGGCAGTTTGAACACTTAGCTACAAACTCCGCGATGTCCTTCTTCATTACATTCCAACAATAGACTTCTTGTAATTCACAATACGTCTTGGTGGAACCTGGATGGATTGAATACCTAGATCCATGATCCTCGTGCAACATTTGTCTCCTCAAATCATCCACATCCAAAATGCATAAGAGACCCTGGTATCGAAGCATACCATCTCCCCNCTCTTCACAACTTATCAATGGATATAACCCGTGCAACATTTGTCTCCTCAAATCATCCACATCCAAAATGCATAAGAGACCCTGGTATCGAAGCATACCATCTCCCCCTTGGGAGAAGAACTCTACCTTCTGATTTTGAACGGCTTCCTTTAACCTTACCAAAATAGGGTCTTCATCTTGTCTAGCCTTCACATCTATCAGCAAGGACGATTCTGGTACATTCTGAACTATAACACCGCCATCGGCCAAGTCAACCAACCAAACTCCCAACCTTGCGAGTCGATGCACATCCTTCACCAGCTCTTTCGTCCCTTGTCCGCATGGGACACACTTTCCATAGAGAGTCTACTAAGTGCGTCCGGCACTACATTAGCCTTTCCCGGATGGAAAAGGACACTCATATCGTAGTCCTTGAGTAGCTCCAACCACCTCCTTTGTCGAAGATTGAGAATAAACACATCCACGTGGGCCCCATACAAATAATGTTGTCATATCTTCAAGGCGAATACCATTGCGGCCAAATCAAGATCATGGGTCAGGTAATTCTTCTCATGAACTTTCAGTTGTCTAGAGGAATATGCTATAACTTTTCCGTGCTGCATCAATACACACCCAATTCCAATCCTTGAAGCATCACAATACAATACGAATCCATTGGTTCGCTTGAGTAGGGTTAATACCGATGCCGAAGTAAGTTGAGTCTTCAACTCTTGGAAGCTCTTCTCACAAGCCTCCGGCCATTGGAATTTTACCTTATTCTGGGTCAATTTGGTCAAGGGTGCTGGAATAGATGAGAAATCTTCCACGAATCTCCGTTAATAGCCTGCTAAACCCAAAAAGCTCAGAATATATGAAGGATTGACCGGTCTAGGCCGATTTTTCACCGCTTCTATTTTCTGAGAGTCTACCTTTATGCCCTCACTTGATACCACATGGCCCAAAAACGCTACGGAGTTCAACCAATACTAGCACATGCTGAATTTGGCATATAATTGGTTATCCTTGAGTGTCTGTATCACTACTCTCAAATGAGCGGCATGCTCCTCCTTGCTTTGAGAGTATATCAAGATGTCATCAATAAACACAATCAAGAACATATCCAGGTATGGCTTGAACACCCTGTTCATCAAGTCCATAAAAGACGCAGGAGTATTCGTTAGTCCAAAAGACATAACTGCAAACTCATAATGACCATACCGCATCCTGAAGGCTGTCTTCAGGGTGTCTCTTTCACAAACTCTGAGCTAGTGGTACCCAGATCCGAGATCTATCTTCGAAAAATACTTGGCACCCTAAAGTTGGTAAAATAAATCATCAATCCTATGTAGAGGGTACCTGTTCTTAACGGTGACTTTTTCAATTGTTGATTTTCAATGCACATCCGAAGGGAATCATCCTTCTTTCGGACAAATAGAATTGGTGCATCCTATGGAGACTTGCTTGGTCTAATGAAACCCTTATCCAAGAGATCCTTCAACTGCTCCTTCAACACTTTTAAATCAGCTGGAGCCATTATGTAGGGAGGAATAGATATAGACTACATGTCGGGAAGAAGTTCAATACCAAAATCAATTTCCCTCTTAGAAAGAATGCCCGATAAATCATTAGGGAATAATTCTAGATACTCACGCACTATTGAAACTGACTGGATAGTCGGGGTCACGGACTCAACATCCTTAACCTTAACTAGATGATACACAAAACTTTTGGAAATCATCTTCCTTCCCTTAACATAGGAAATAAAATGACCTACAGCACGGTCAAACTACCCTTCCACTCCAACATTGACTCACCCGGAAAGCGAAACTCCACCACATGGGTTATACAATTAACAGAAGAATAACAGACATACAACCAATCCATGTTGAGAATAATATCAAATTCAGTCATGGCTAACTCTACGAGGTATGCGGAGCTGACTTTATGCAATATTGTGATCAGAAAACTTCTATACACCCGCCTAGCTACAATTGAATCACCAAGGGGGGTAGAGACTGAGAATGGTTCTGACAGAATTTTAGGAATGACTCTAAAGCTACTAGAAGTATAAGGTGTCACAAAAGATAAGGTAGCCCCTGGATCTAACAAAGCATAAGCATCAAGGTGAAACACTCATAACATACCAGTAGCCACATCCAATGAAGTCTTCTACTCCTAATGGGTTGCAAGGGCATAGAACCTATTCTGGCACTGGCGGTCAGCTGAACTAGTCTAAGCGCCCTGCTGGGCGGGACATGTTGTTGGAGTGGCTGAACTAGAGACTGGTATATGGGTTACGTCGTCCCCTAATCTGGCCGAAGGGCAATCCATGAGTCTATGTCTGGGTTTGCACACCCGAAACAAGCGTCTGAGCCAACTAAGCACCTCCTTGGTGATTCTTGCCGCACCATGCATAAGTTAGGAAGGTCCGCTCTATCTACATGCTACCCTGGCCTCTCAAATCTGAAACAGTGCTTCTCCGATAACCTCATGATCTAGATGGTGCACTAGCTGATGATGGTGCTAGAGCAAAAGACCTGTGATAAGACTGTTGGCGATGTCCACCCCCTGATCTAGGATGAGAAATCCCATAATTTTCTGTCCTAGCCCTCTTGGCCTCTCTCTGCCTCCAATACAGCATCTCCATCTGCTGGGCATGTAACATTATGCGGGGAAAATCCATGTCCTGATGCAGCATGGCGATCCTACTGTCCTTATCCAGGTAGTCTGCCACTCTATGTACAAATCGGCTCACTCGATCCCTCTGATCTGCCACTAACTCTAGTGAATATTTGGATAAGCAGGTGAACTCTAGAGCGTACTCCTGAACCGACATGCCCCCTACTTGAGAGTTATTAACTCGTCCACCTTCAGTTCCCTCATCTCACGAGGGAAGAACCGATCAAGAAAGGCTCCATAAAACTCTTCCCAACTGATAGGGCCTCCTCCCACGACCCAACTATCTTTCCACTGTTTAAACCAAATATGCGCAACCCCTTTCAGCTGATAAGAGGCCAAGTCAACACACTCTCCATTTTCCAGCCCCATGTCTTGGGTGATCTACAGAATCTCTTCAATGAATTCATGCGGGTCCTCATCTACTTTTGATACAAGGAACTCTAATGGGTTCATTTTGAGAAAATCTCTAACCCAAGGCACCACCGCATTCCCGTTCTGAGGGAGATGCACCACCTCCTGTTGATTTACCTTGGCAGTCAAGGCCTGCACAACCATCTGTATTGCTGTCCTCAATTCACAGGGCAGTCGGCTCTGGTGCATGCTTCTCATGGGCTGGTGGGGCCTGATGGTGCCCCTCTTCATTTCCGTTCTTGTGTCCATTTCCATTTCTGCTTTCATTAACTCGACACAGTGGCATGATTCTGCAATTGTGAATAGCATGACTTAGAAGGATAGGGAGACATTTCATCGCACGACATAGATCATGAAAGAAGGGAAAATTTCCTAAACGTCTCATAGCCTCTTTGCTACACCCCGTAAATTCTCGACATGTAGATGGCCTATTCATATGTTTGTTAAGAGTTTTGAATGCCATACATGCTAGGAAAATGCCTGGGGAACGACCGGAAAAGAGATTCATTGAACCATCGCGGGAGGAGTCGGGGAAGAGCCCCTCCGCGATGGCAATGTTCCAAGGAGGGAGGGCCTCAGCGTTGGCACCGTGTCACGGAGGCCCTATCCAGGCCCAAGTATAAAAGCCTCCAACTTCGGTTTTAATGTTAAATTTCATATAATCTCCAGAGAGCAAACCAGAAAAATAGAGAGGACGAAGATTCCATTGAAACTTCCTTTCGATTACGCCGTCAAACGCGGTCCAAACTCAAATTAACTCTAGATACCGAGGTATTAAGCAGCAAGGAGCATTCCTACGGACTTAGTTTCGTGAAATTTGGCCGGCGAATCGTCGTGCTACCGAGTTAAGGTAAGTGGAATTGCTCCAAATTACTGTCAATATACTCCTAGCCCTAAAGTGAGTATTTCTCCCTTCTGGACTTTCGAGAAATAGCGAGTTTTCGAC
>JACEIK010000972.1:42380-57113 GCA_018107945.1 Datura stramonium | reverse complement strand
ATAAATTCACATTTTAACTATAAATCACATGAGAATGCACACATAACGATAGATAAACAAGACGAGATGAAGCATTTGAGTATCACTTGGGCATATAATTATACCCAAGATCACTCCCCTTAGGAACATTTGTCCTCAAACATCCTCTTAGGCTTAAAAGACTCAACTCCGATAACTATTACCGGAAAATTTTTAGGAAGAGCATCCTCTGTAATATGGACTATCCTGAAACCTAAAACACAAAAAAGCCAACACGGGTGTCTCATAGGATGCTATTTGCAATTAAAATGTAGCTCTATCACATATAAGATAATCAACTTGATAATAATAGCAACTAAGTCAACTATATATATCTGAAACTATCTTGTCATAACTTAAATCATCTGGATCTGTATACTATCATCGTAAAGCCTAGGATAACTGAAACTATCCAAACTTTGCATCATTCGTGGTTTTTGTTTTTTCTTTTTTTTTTCAATCCATTTCTTCTATATTTTTGTACCCCATGATACTCTAATGAGTTAGAATTCTGGTTCTCAAGATGGCTCCTATAACTATTGGAGTCTCTCCACAGGGCACTGTTTCTATACTTTAGGTATCTCTAATTGGATTAATCTGAGATAAGGTCTTCTACGTGCTTGCATAGTGTTGATGAACAGATCCTAGCCCTGAAGGTAACTCTATCTCATAGGCCACTTGGTCAATCTTTTGGAGGGTCTGGTAAGGATTAATGAATCTAGGCTTGGGCTTGCTCTTCTTATCAGATTCCATGATTCCTTTCATTAGTGAAATTTCCAAGTATACCCAATTGTTGCTTCAATCTTTAAC
This sequence comes from Datura stramonium, assembly GCA_018107945.1. NCBI lineage: Eukaryota > Viridiplantae > Streptophyta > Magnoliopsida > Solanales > Solanaceae > Datura > Datura stramonium. The sequence continues at coordinate 56,285 of JACEIK010000972.1, read as the reverse complement.
TCTCTACATCGTTCGTAGTATAGGATTTTCAATAACCCTGGGCTGCCGGTACATCCTTCCTGATAAGCTTAACTCCCTTTCTCTGACTAATGTATTAGTATGCTCGATTCAATTACCCCTAATTTATCTGCTTCAAGTCATCATTTAGGGAGGCCTACATTTCCACCCATAACCGACTTCCAAATTCTGTGCTCTGTCTGACCATCCATTTGAGGATAGAATGCGGTACTCAGATTAATCTATGTCCCCAATCTACTCTAGCAGCTTCCCAAAATCTAGTTGTGAGTCATTCTTTTCTATCAGAATTTATTAGATACTGGGGCTCCATATAGCCAACTACTCCTTAAATATTTACTCGGCATAATCTTTAGCTAAAACATAGTCCCATTTGACAAGACATGAGTTGATCTGGTTAGCCTTCCTATACTAACTTAAGTGAGTTCAATTTACACCTGGTATGAGATAACCTTGTAACTGTATTCATGTTGATTACTCTCCACTTCCTCACAAGCAGGACTATCTCCTAAATTGGCCTGCTCAGTTCCTGCGGTTCAGCATCCCTGGCTGGTCATTGGAGTTCTGTGCTATGACTCAACAATATCTTCCCTCTTCCCTTGTCATCAATAGATCTCTCCTTACGACCTAATGTGCTTTCATTAAACTCTAGGTGGCGGGAATAACGGACATGGTATGCCTTACTACAATCAACTAACGAAGCCCTGCCATATTTAGAACATAAAGTCGACCTCGGGGTCTCAGGATTCTGTCCCCTACTACCTCAAGGCCGGTATTCCCTTCTGCTGGGTATTATGTTTTGCTGCACTAGGCCAGAGTTTTCGTACCGTCAGTCTTTTGCCTCCACAACTAGTGATGACATTGCAGTATTCTAGATTACAACCTCACTATCTCTTAACTGTCAGCCTAATGCATATTTCTCTACATTCAACATTGGTCCCATGCTCTATCAATGTACTTTCACCTAGATGTGATTCTATTTCCCTCCAAAGTCAGATACTCATACCTTCCCCTTACTTCTATGGGCTGAGATCTGGGGTTTTTGCCTCTTGCATTTTATTGACAAGGGTGCTACTAGCCAAGTCTACTGACCTGTATCCTTCTGACCCACACTCGAGCCTATTTCATTCATATGATCTCTCTGTCCTTCAACATAACAAACTAGGTCCATAGCCATTACCTTGCAGGTATGCCCTACTATCATTAGTATACTGCAGCGAAATCAGCCTCTTTTTGATCAAAGCTTTACTATTGCTGGGGGTTTATCGCTGATGGACTCTCTCACACGCATTTGAGTGTTACTGGCAATCTTGTCTGCCTTCCTGGTCTACTACAGTGAGGGTCTAGGTAACTTTGTAAACACAAAGGGTCCTAACCACTCTCTAACCCTTCTCGAAGTCAACAACTCTAGCTCTTCTTTACTCCTTCTTTTGGGAAACATGGCATTTCTACCTACACTTTCTGTTGTACTGAAAGAATAAACTGGAAGGTGGGAAGTAACCCAATCATTCTATACTAGGGCTAGGGCGCGAATTTCAACAACTCTAAAGTCTGAAGGTACAAGCCTTGCACTATCCTTTGTATGTTTCAGGTGGTCCAACATTAACTGTTTCCCCTCTCCAATTCTAAGTAGCTAGTAGGTAAGCCAACTCATATATATACTATTCTGAGGTACTATTCCGAAGATGAAGAAGGAATAAAGGATGATGCTGACATATCTGTTACCGTATGAAGTTCCCGGTTCCTCGGGAGGGTGATGGGGAAATGTAAAAGATGTCTACTTTCGTCGTTAGGATAATCGGTCCCCAACTGTGGCACCTCACTGGTACCTCCTCTTGTTGTGGTAGTTACCTTGCGGCTAGATGGAGTCTGTCTTATATCGAACATTATTTTAGACGGGCATAACAATGAAAGCTTAGGGGATCAATCCTATACAACTCGCTCTATAGCACGATCTGAGAAGAAGGAGAGGTAACCATGCTATCATGCCTCGTAGCCTCCTGCTTATAGAATGTGGTGCACACCATATTTATAAACAAGACTCTACTAGACTTGGTTTGCAGACTCCTTACGATACAACCTTGCTCTGATACCAAGTTTGTCATGACCCACCTTGGGAGGCACGACTGACACCTAGTACTACACTGGTATCTGAACTGACCTGGCTGAGCTTAAGCACCTCTGGTGCCTACCAGTGACTTAAATTCAAGAAAACAAACTGCTATATCTCGGCTGTAAACACAGCCTTAGGTCGACAAGTCCACCTGTAAAAGAAACCAGCTAACCAACAACAAGGTAATGAAGGGATTATATGCAGGCTGACAAGACCACCATGTTGTCTAGTTATAAGAGAAATAAACACAGGTAGCTACACTGGGACCCACACGTAAAATAAGACATACATAGGCCCCACACAGCCAATAACAACCAACTAACTGATGACTGTAGTCTCCAAGCCTCTAAAAATAAAAATAGTGGTCGAGACAAGGCCCTAACCTACCCAAATATTATACAAATAAAAGGTGGTAATCTTCTACAACCTGGAAACTTCGAATGAAAGGAGCTGGCCAATGTACTTACTCTAAATAGCTCCCTAGAGATATCACAAACTATCTGTCTAAACCTGCAGGCAAGTAATGCAGTGCCCTGGATTCGGGCATCAGTATAATATATACCGAATATGTAAGGCAGTAAATAAGCCGAGTGAAAGTTGTTAAAGACTGAAAGTAAGTAGAAGGAAGGGGAAGAAATTAACCTGGAAGTTTGCTTATTGATAACCTGCATCTAGTAAAACACTACAGTTATATGAGCTAAGACTGTTCAATCATATATTCATAAGCTATAGCTAGCATACAGGAATAAAATAAGAACCTAACCTGGTCCTCATAAGCCTTTAAGGTACAATCAACACAGAATAACTCACTCGGGGCCCCCATAAGCACTGATGGGCACACTTCAATATATATACCCCTAACAAGGTTCCTATGACTCTACTGGTGCTATAGCCAACCTACCGGTCCCCTAGGTCTCCAACTGATCCCACTCGACTCCTGATCTGTAGTTGTGTGTGAGTCTGGTGGACTCCTGATCTGTAGCTATGTCTAAATGCGGTGGACTCCTGATAACTGCACCCTGGGCACCAGGCTCGATGAGGGTGTGATACCAATACGACATAAAAATAATAGTCCATCCATGAAATGGACGGTAATATGGCCCTTGGGCCTCTGCATAATCCCTTGGGACGACATATCACTCCTTGGAACAACATCATGTATCCTCGTAGGCGTTGACACAGCTAGTAACCCTGGTGTGGTCATGGAAGGCTCCTAGGTGAGGGAAATCCTAATCGATGTGCTACACTAAATTCTCAATCTATCCTCTCAAAAGGCGTATCTGGCCTTCTGGACCTAACGTGACCGCAACTCTCCCCTAGAATAGTCTGTGTAGCTGCTAACAGGCACACCCCATGTACCTGTATCTGATCAGAGGATCCTGATAGTGCTCATAATCTCTAATGATCTAAACCCGATAGGGCAAGGTCTAAAGTGGCCTAAACAATACTCTGTATTACATGTTCGAACAAGTATAGCTCATAAGCAACTGTAGGGTCGCAAATGTCTAATTACTTATTTCCCTTGCGTAGAACAACTATAAGACTGCTACTAATCGGGTATGGTCCTGAGCAGTCAGCCCCTAACCTTCCCCAGGAAGCTTATGATAATTCTTAGCCTGAAGGTAATACTATACTAACATGGTTCTAGTCCCTTAGACCTTAACTTGACCTGCTCAGATTTCCTATGTCTTTACTGGATGATTCTTAACCTCATAGGTAAGTCTATCTAGACCTACCCACTCACGACAATCTGTACCTGAGTTTCTTATGAGAGTAGGCTGGGGTATTGTCCCTGCATTCAACTACTGATAAGGTCCCCTCCTTAGGGTACCCAGGGGTCTAGTTGACTTGGATAACTAGGATGACTTCCTGGGTGACCTATATGACAAGTACTAAGTCGACTACAACTAATAGTCACTAGCAGTGGCCAACTACATGGCAGGCTATTGGTTATTTCACTTAGGCAATCCTGATGCCCTTGATTCTATGGTAAGACTATCCTATTCAGATCCTAGCCCTGGAGGCATCAAGGTATGCCAACGGCCTCTAGGCAAGCTTTGTTGACAACATCGACGACAACTGTAACTTATATTGCCCGGCTGTGCCCAATGTTGTTCATCTTCTAACAACTAACCACAACATATATAAGCATTATCTACAAGCAGCAGGTAATACAACACATTGGAATGTTATCTACATTCAAAATCATAAGTTGTATCATTATACGACGAGAATAACTTGCCGAAGGAATTAGCCTTAACATACCTCGAATGCCGAATTTTGTTTGTTTAGGCAATGTTCCACCTGAAGCTAGTTAGTCCACTTAATTGCCACCTTTATACTAAGAGAATACAACTATTTTCAACAATAAGAATTGCAAATAACAACATCTTTTCAAAAGAATTAACTATAACCTCAACTCTGATTCATTCGTTTGAAAACTTTTAATTTCTCGAGAGTTTAGAAGGGAGAAATACTTACCTATTGCCTGTGGCCATTTAGGATTCATTTTGGAGAAATTCTGATAACTTTTACTCGAAGGAGTTCCAGTTTTCCGTGCAAATTTTCTAGAAATAACTCTATAGTAATGCTTCCCATAGGCCTAGAACTCGTTACCCGGAGTTAATTTGCATTTGGAAGGCGTTTTATAGCGTAATTTGGCGAAAATCAAAAGAAAATTATGTGTTCCCTCTATTCTGACTGAAGTATTATGTTATCAAATGAACCAACTCAGCCTTTAAACATATATATATAGGAGGCAGTGGGCATGGGGGGCTGCGGCGCGCCGCCCGTAGCACCAAGCAAAGGGCGCGATGCGCCAAACGTAGCGCTAGACTAGCTGGCGCGGGGCGGTGCCTAGTGCGCTGGCCCTCCGATCCCATCCTCCTGCATGCTCGATTCCACGCCCGTATATTCGTTCCCCCGGCCTTTTTGCTAGATGCATCGTACTCCAAAATTCTCAACATACACATTCATACGTCGGTTAAACACTAGGAACTTATGGGGTGTAACACTTGGGTCCCTAGATGAAGACATAATTCTGCACAATTGGTGTTAGTGCCATGGAATAATGATTCTTTTGGTATATTTCATATGATAGAATCAGCAAAGAACTACTACTCTAAAGATGGGATGAGAAACTAGAGGAAGACTCATTATATAAAAAAACTGGCAGCATCGGCGGGATGTTGGTGAGCCGCAAGATGAGACCCACAGAATGCTGATTAAATGCTAACGCTTGGCAGAACACAGGTGAATTGCAATGTTAACCGAAGACTCATTGGCAAGTCGCCGGTCACGACTCGCGAAGTACCGATGGAACGCAGGTTCAAGGCAGTGGCCTGAGGCCATTTATCCGGAACCGACATTCCATTAAGTGTTTCGGCGGACCTGACCAGTGATCAACTGGTAGTCATCATCCCCAATGCTTCGAAATAGTAGTCATACATCTTACCCTCAGCAACACTCACTCACACTATTTTAGCATTAACTACACAAACAATCTTCGAAAAAGAGATGAGGAAAAAAAGATGATTTTCCCTTAAGAACAACGTCAATCTGTAATACCCCCGGAAGGCTTAAGAATGGACCCGGGAGTTGAATTTGAAAAATGCAGAAAAACTGGAAAAAATATCAAAGGAAAAATGACTCAATGACTCGTGGTTGGATACCACAAGTCATCGGAAGCAGTCTTAGTATGGGGGTTCAGGGAAGCAGTGGTGACAACGGACAGTGTAACGACTCGTTGTCAGTAACAACGAGTCATTATTACTGGTTGTAGGAAGGGCTGAACTTAGGATGATGGGAACCCATGGGGGGATCTTACGATTCGTGGTGAGGAGTGACGGCCCGTGGTTTCCAGTCAATTTTTGTGGGTTGAGAATTCCAGTGCATACAACAGATTGAGACCACAACTCGTTGGAAGCCACCACGAGTCGTGGTGAGGCTCGTGGTATGGGAAGTCCAAATTGGTCAAGGATTTGACGACAGTCGATCCAACGACCAATTGATTGTAGCAATGACTCATCCCGACGAGTCGTGGGAAGAACCTGAGGTTTGTCTGAGGCAGTGGACCCAACAACTCGATACCACAAGACGTGGTATCATGCAACGACCTGTTGGATCGGTCGTTGGTCCATCCGGAGCAGTTTTCAGGGGAAATTTCATTAAGGGAAATTTTGACTTTCCCATGCTTTGAGACCCTAAACTACGTCGGTTAGTTTTTTTTGAGTGTGATAAAATAGGTTAAGTTCCTAATGCATACCCATTCCCATGCAAGAGCTCTTAGAGGGGTTTTAGGGAGATTCAAGGTCTTCTTCTCCAAAATTCCATCAATTTCTTTGTGGGTATTCAAGGAATATTGAAATCAGTCCATTTCTAGGTATGTAGGGTTTAGAATAGGTGAATCCTTTCACACCCATGCCCAAATTTCATTTTAAATCATGAATTCTCCTATTCAAGTTCTATGGGGTTTTACCCAAATGCATGAAAATGTAATTTCTCTTTATGGGTATGATTTAATTGAGTTTTAATTATTGAATTATGAATGATGGGCAGGTTTTATATTATTTTATTTAAAATCATGTTTCAAGATTTTTAAATTTAAAATGCCCATTGATGAAGGTTCATGAAAATTATGATTTATGAAGAATATTCAATATTTTGAGCTTATTGATGATGGGAAAGCATGATTTCAAGTTCCCATGTTTATGAGTATATTTTTGAAAGAATTGAGTATGTTAAAGAATTGGGCAATGCCCACATGTTGAAGAATGATTTACGGCTTATGAAAAAAATTACATGATTTATCGATATATGATGTCGGCCGATAAAAAGGCCCTTGATTCTTGGCTAAGCATGTTTTAAAGGGGATCAATGATGATAAATGTTATCTTTTAGCCAATGAATCTTAATGTGTGATGTTATTGATTTACGTATAAGCCTATATGCATGTTTTTGGGAGCCGTGTCTAGCACCGAGCATCCCGGTGTTAAAAAGACTATGCCAGTGTCTCATAACCACGTGCCACCATGGGTTTCTAATGATATATTGTATTGATAATGATCCCCTCAAATGTGATATCATGCATAATGCACGACCCTCGCCTGAAAAGCTAGGGTCGGCTCTGTCCACTTGAGTGAGATAGTTGGAACATCATGAAAGGCTCTACCATGATGGTATCGGTTATGACGATTCCTCCCATTGTTCCACATGTCTTATGAATTGTTATATTTATGTTATTGGCTCAAGTTATGTTTTGATAAAGTTTACTTAAGATTATGATTATGAACGCTTTATGAATGATTTGAAAGCCTTGAGCCTTTTGTTTTCTTACGAAGTTTATGATACAAGCATGATGTCCTTCTTCCATGTTTATTTATGAGTTTATTTTACTTTTAGTGTTCATTTTACTTACCTTGCATACTTGGTACATTCCACGTACTGACTGCATACTTTCTATGTTGTATCGTTTCATGATACATGGTATGGATCTCAGGCTCATCCTCATCCTTAGTCCATCTCAGCTTACGCTTTTAGATTATTGGTGAACCCTCATGTTCCGAGGACCGTTTGACAGACTTTTAAGTTATCTTGTGTTTCAGTAGTGTTCAGGTTAGTTGGGGATGTCGTCGCATCAACCCATCGTATATAGTAGAGGCTTTTAGACAATATATAGTACTCAGTTTATGTGTACACCTAGTACTTTATGGTGTTATGATATTGTTACATTTCCTCTATGTTTTATGCTTAATATTCTGCTTATTTAAATGAGATAAGATGTATGTTTGTGCCATGGGTCGACATGAGATCTCTCGGGGTCCCTTGTCCCGTGTCCACAATCCGGGTGTACGTTTGGGTCGTGACAAACTTGGTATTAGATCCATAGGTTTGGATTGTTCTAGGGTGTCTAAAAGCTGCATTAAGTAGTTACTTTTTCATGGGTGTGAAGCGTGCCACACCTATGAAGAAGAGGCTACTAGACGTTTAGGAAATGTTCCCTTATGTTATGTTCTATGTCGTGCAATGAAAAGTCTCTCCATCCTTCTAATTCATGTGATTTGTGATTGTAGAATTATGGCTCCTAGAAGAATGAACGGAAGGAGGAATGGAAATGATGAAGGCCAGGGGGGTGGCAATGACAGTGGGCATCAGCAAGCCCCACCTGTTCAGGAGCCCTAGGCACTAGTGCCAGTTTCCCACGCTGAGTTTCGGGCGGCTATTCAGATGTTGGCGCAGGCCTTGACCACTCAGGTCAACCAGTAGGCTATTGCGCAGGTCCCATAGAATGGCAATGCAGTGGCGGCTTGGATTAGAGACTTCTTGAGGATGAACCCTCCTAAGTTTATGGGATCAAAAGCAGACTAGGATCCACACGAGTTAATTGAAGGGATCTTGAAAGTTACTCAGGTTATGGGGGTGAAAAATGGGAAATGTGTTGACTTGGCCTCTTAGCATCTAAAAGAGGTCGCTCATATTTGGTACAAGAAATGGAAGGACAGCAGGACAGCGGGAACGAGCCCTATCAGCTGGGATGAATTCCACATGGTTTTTCTCATCAGGTTCTTCCCTCGAGAGATGAGGGAGTTGAAAGTAGCGGAGTTTGTGAACCTCAAGAAGGGAAAGATGACAGTGTTGGAGTGTTCGCGTGAGTTCACTCGTTTGTCAAAGTACACCCCAGAGTTAGTGATGGATCAGAGGGCACGGGTAAGCCGATTTGTTCATAGTGTGGCTAGTTATTTAGACAAGGATTGCAGGACTGCCATGCTCCACCAGGATATAGAGTTTCCTCTCAGATGTTGTATGCCCAGCAAACGGAGGTGGCTCATGCGAGGGAGAGGGAGGCAAAGAGAGATCGGACGGATAGCCGTGGGTTTTCACATCAGAGGTCCGACAGTGGCTACCGTCCGCAGTTTCAGTAGAGATCACTAGCCCCAGCACCATCATCAACTAGTGTTCCATCCAGACGTAGGAGTGATTAGAGGATCAGGGCTTCAGGGTCGAGGGATTAGAGGGGCACCCAGTTAGAGTATACCTCTCCAGCCTGCGGGAAGTGTGGCAAGAGTTATGTCGGGGAGTTCCTGCTCGGTTCAGATGTTTGTTATGGGTGTGCCAGATCTGGGAACATGCGCAGAGCGTGCCCATATGCTAGACAGGGTGATGATAGTGGTCATACACATACCACCAGGACAGCAGCAGCTCCAGCCCATTCCGCTCCACAGGGAGCATCGACTAGTGGGGGTGGCGGACAGCGCCAAAACCAATTCTATGCCCTTGCCTCGCGTTAGGAGCAGGAGGCTTCACCAGGCATGGTCACTGGTATGTTGCGTGTCTTTCATATTGATGTTTATTCCTTGCTAGATCTGGGAGCTATCTTTTCTTTTGTGACTCCTTACATTGCTAGTAACGTTGGAGTTTGTCCAGAGACCTTGTCAGAACTGTTTTCTGTTTCGACCCCTATTGGTGATTCATTCATAGCTAGACGAGTATATAGAGAATGCCAGGTCATTATGTTGCATAAGGTTACCTCCGCAGACCTTTTAGAGTTAGCCATGACTGACTTTGACGTTATTCTTGGCATGGACTAGTTGTTTGCATGTTATGCTTCGATTAATTGTAGGACCCATACGATGGAATTTTGTTTTCCAGGTGAGTCAGTGTTGGAGTGGGAGGGTAGTTCGGTGGTACTAGCAAGTCAATTTATTTCCTATCTTAAGGCCAGGAAGATGATATCTAATGGCTGCATATATCATCTAGTTAGGGTCAAGGATGTTGAGTCCGAGACCCCGACTATTTAATCAATTCCGCTGGTGTGTGAGTATCCGAATTTTTTTCCCAACAAATTGCCAAGTGTTCCTCCTGAGAGGGAAATCAACTTCGGCATTGATCTCTTAATCGATACGCAGCCTATCTCTATTCCTCCCTACAATATGGATCCGGCCGAGCTAAAGGAATTGAAGGATCAGTTAAAGGATCTGTTGGATAAGGGCTTCATTAGACCAAGCCAGTTTCCATGGGGTGCACCAGTTCTATTTGTTTGAAAGAAGGACAGTACCCTTCGCATGTTTATTGACTATCGGCAGTTGAACAAGGTTACCGTCAAGAACAGGTACCCCTTACCCAGGATCGATGATTTTTTCGACTAGCTTTAGGGTGCCAAGTGCTTCTCCAAGATTGATCTCAGGTCCGGGTATCACCAGCTCAGGGTTCGGGAGAGTGACATCCCGAAGACCGCTTTCATGACTTGGTATGGTCACTACAAATTTGTTGTTATGTCTTTTGGATTAACCAATGCCCCTGCAACTTTTATGGATCTAATGAACAGGGTTTTCAAGGCATATTTGGACATGTTCGTGATTGTGTTCATTGATGACATCTTGATATACTCATGGAGCGAGGAGTAGCATGCCGCTCACCTAAGAGTAGTGCTTCAGACCCTCAAGGATCGTCAACTATATGCAAAGTCAGTAAGTATGAATTTTAGCTAGACTCGGTGGCATTTCTGGGTCATGTGGTATCAAGCGAAGGCATAACGGTAGATTCCCAAAAGATTGAGGCGGTGAAGAATTGGCCTAGACCGGTAAATCCTTCAGAAATTCAGAGTTTCTTGGGCTTAGCAAGCTACTACCGAAGATTCGTTGAGGGCTTTCCATCAATTGTAGCCCCATTGACCAGGTTGACTCAGAAAAAGGTGAAGTTGCAGTGGTCAGATTCTTGTGAGAAAAGCTTCCAAGAGTTGAAGAACCGACTCACTTCAGCACCAGTGTTGACTTTACCCGAGGGTACTGATGGATTTTTTTTATATTATGATGCTTTGAGAGTCGGACTGGGATGTGTGTTGATGCAGTGTGGGAAGGTAATAGCATATGCCTCGAGACAACTGAAAGTTCATGAAAAGAATTACCCGACCCATGACCTTGAGTTGATCGTGGTGGTGTTTGCATTGAAGATATGGCGGCAAGGACTATGTTGTCGAGTGACGATTGGCCGAGGGGACTTCCATCATGTAGTTAGATACAAATAATCCAGTTAAAGACGAGTAGGAAGGGCGTTTCATTACTTGTATGGGGTCCACGTGGATGTAATTACGAATCACAAGAGCTTGCAATATGTGTTCACACAGAAAGATCTAAATCTTCAGCAAAGGAGGTGGTTGGAGTTACTAAAGGACTACGACATGAGTGTCCTCTACCATCCGGGCAAGGCTAATGTGGTTGTGAATGCTCTTAGTAGGATCTCTATGGAGAGTTTGTCCCATGTGGATGAGGGAAAGAAGGAGTTGGTGAAAGGTGTCCATCGACTTGCAAGGTTGGGGGTTAGATTGGTCGACTCGACTAATGGAAGCGTTATTGTGCAGAATAGGTCAGAATGGTCCTTAGTGGTCGATGTCAAATCTAAGCAAGATGAGGATCCGACTTTGAGGAAGCTGAAGGAAGCAGTGTGGAGTCAAAAGGTGGGGGTTTTCTCCCAAGGGGGAGATGGTGTTCTATGATATCAGGGTCGGCTATGTGTCCTGGACGTTGATAATTTGAGGGTTCGGATATTGCACGAGGCACATGGTACCAGATATTCCATCCATTCAGGATCTACGAAGATGTATTGGGATTTGTGGGAAATCTATTGGTGGGATGGTATGAAGAGGGATATTGCAGAGTTCGTAGCCAAATGTCCAAACTGTCAGCAAGTGAAGGTCGAGCATCAAAGGCCGGGAGGTGTACTTCAAGATATTCGCATTCCCACTTGGAGGTGGGAGGAGATAAATATGGATTTCGTTACAGGCCTACCTCACACTAGCCGACACTATGACTCTATTTGGGTGGTGGTAGACAGGTTAACTAAGGCTACACACTTCCTATTAAGACCATGTATTCAACAGATGGTTATGCCAAGTTGTATATTCCGGAGTTGGTTTGACTTCATAGAGTGCCCTTGTCTATTATTTTAGACCGAGGTACTTAGAGTACCTCCCAATTTTGGCGGTCTTTCTAAAAGGGGCTTGGGACTCAGGTTAAGCTCAGCACCGCATTCCATCCGCAAACGGATGGCCAAGCGGAACGGACAATCCAGACTCTTGAGGACATGTTGAAGGCATGTGTCATGGATTTTAAAGGTAGTTGGGATGATCATTTGCCCTTGATCGAGTTTTCATATAATAACAGCTATCACTCTAGTATCCAAATTGCACCATTTGAGGCTCTTTACGGGCGAAGGTGTAGATCTCCCATCGGATGGTTTGAGGTTGGTGAGACAACTATGATAGGGCCAGATTCAGTTCACGAGGCGATGGTGAAGGTTCTGTTGATAAGGCACCGGTTGAAAACCGCTCAGAGTCATCAGAAATCATATGCCGATGTGAGGAGAAGAGATTTTGAGTTTGAGGTGGACGATTGGGTTTCTAAAGGTATCTCTCATGAAGGGAGTCATGCAGTTTAAGAAGAAGGGGAAAATCAGTCCCCGATATGTGGGTCCTTACCGGGTAATAAGGAGAGTTGGTAAGGTGGCATATGAATTAGACTTGCCTTCAAAGTTAGCTTCAGTTCATCCCGTGTTTCATGTATCGCTCTTGAAAAAGTGCGTGGGTGATCCAGCATTAGTATTCCTGGTAGACAGCGTTGGTGTAAAGGATAGCCTCAGTTATGAAGAAATTCTGGTGAAAATCTTAGATCGTCAAGTCCATAAGCTAAAGGAACAAAGAAGTAGCTTCAGTTAAAGTATTGTGGAGAAATCAGCATGTTGATGGAGCTATGTGGGAAGCCGAAGCGGATATGATGGCTAGATACCCACGTTTTTTCTCTACAAGCTCAATTCCGACCTGAGGTACCAGTTTTACCCTATGACTCTATCTAGTTTTCATGTCCAATTCATGTGTACAAGTTTCTTTTATGTGTATGAATGTGTATGAGAAGTATGAGATCAGTTCAGCTATGTGGTTTTATTCAGAGGTAGTCATTCCATGAAAAATTCGATTAAAATGATTAGTATATGGCTATGATAAATTTATGTTTCTGTTTGCTACTTGTTTCCTACATTCGAGGACGAATGTTTCCAAGAGGGAGATATTGTAATATCCCGGGAAGGCCTAAGAATGGACCCGGGAGTTGAATTTGGAAAGTGCAGAAAAACTAGCAAAAATATCATAGGACGAACGACTCAACGACTCGTGGTTTGATACCACGAGTCGTCGGAATAAGTCATGGTATATGGGTTCAGGGAAATAGTGGTGATAACGGACGGTGTAACGACTCATTTTCAGTAACAACGAGTCGTTGTTACTGGTTGTAGGAAGGGTTGAACTTAGGCTGATAGGAACCCACGGAGGGATCCCACGATTCATGGTGAGGAGTGACGGCCCGTGGTTTCCAGTCGTTGCTTGTGGGTTGAGAATTCTAGTGCATACAAAGGATTGAGATCATGACTCGTTGGAAGCCACCACGAGTATTGGTGAGGCTCGTGGTATGGGAAGTCCAGATTGGTCAAGGAGTTGAACACTTTCGATCCAACGACCCGTTGATTGTAACAACGACTCGTCCTGACGAGTCATGGAAAGAACCTGAGGTTTTTCGTGAGCCATTGGACCCAACGAATTGATACCACAAGTCGTGATATCGTGCAACCACTCGTTGGATCGGTCATTGGACTGTCTGGAGTAGTTTTCAGGGGAAATTTCATTAAGGGAAAGCATTGATGAAGGTTCATGAAAGTTATGATTTATGATGAATATTCAATATTTTGAGCTTATTGATGATGGGAAAGCATGATTTCAAGTTCCCATGTTTATG
>JACEIK010000972.1:28291-42133 GCA_018107945.1 Datura stramonium | reverse complement strand
ATGGGTTTCTAATGATATATTGTATTGATAATAATCCCTTCAAATGTGATATCACGCCTAATGAACGACCTCGCCAGGCAAGCCAGGGTCGGCTCTGTCCACTTGATTGAGATAGTTGGGGCATCATGAAAGGCTCTACCATGATGGTTCGGTTATGAAGAGTCCTCCTATTGTTCTGCATGTCTTATTCATTGTTATGTTTATGTTATTGGCTCAAGTTATGTTTTGATAAAGTTTACTTACAATTATGATTATGAATGCTTTATGAATGATTTGAAAGCCTTGAGCCTTATGTTTTCTTACAAAGTTTATGATACAAGCATGATGTCCTTCTCCTATGTTTATTTATGAGTTTATTTTGCTTTTAATGTCATATTTACTTACCTTGTATACTCTGTATATTTCACGTACTGACCGCATACTTTCTATGTTGTATCATTTCATGATACAGGGTTCGAATCTCAGGCTCATCCTCATCCTTAGTCCATCTCAGCATACGCTCTCAGATTATTGGTGAGTCCTCATGTTCCGAGGACCGTTTGATATACTTTTATGTTATGTGGTGTTTCATTATTGTTCGGGTTAGTTGGGGATGCTGTCCCATCAACCCATCATATGTAGTAGAGGCTTTCAGATAATATGTAGTACTCAGCTTATGTGTACGCCTAGAATTTTCTGGTGTTATGCTATGGTTACATTTTCTCTATGTTTTATGCTTAATATTCCGATTATTTAAATGATATTAGCCGTATGTTTGTATCATGGGTCGACTTGGGGTCTCTTGGGGTCCCTTGTCCCGTGTCCACGATCCGGGTGTACATTCGGGTCGTGACACAATCAATCTTTCATCGAGCAAATCGGGCCCTTTGTCGCCTTCAGGGTTACTTAGACTTCACCCAAACCCCTGTAGGTACTCATCATGGTATTCCCCCAACTTCACAAGAGCAACAAACTCCTCCAACAACATTTAAGCATATGAACCCCCACCCCCACTTGTTTCACATCATCACAACAACACTTATCATGGGTATCCACAATCATGGAAATTTAGGGAAAATGGGTAATGGAGATAAGGAGGAGACATTATAACATTAAACCTCATAAGAAATAAGAACTAAAATTTGAAACAATACAAGAGTTGAGAAACACATACCAAAGAACAAGATTAAGAGTAGAGGAAAATTTGAAAATTTGAGCTTGCTCGACAATGGTGAAAATCTTGTGTTACTCGTAGAGGGGAGAAGTAAGTGAGAATGAGATAAAGGAGAGGATTTGGGGGGTTTATTATATAGGAAAGTAGAAGATTGGGATTAGTTAAGGGAAAGGTGAAATTGAAGATGATTTGATGGGTAAGGAAGGTGTTTGGAGTGTTGGGAGGTGGGATGGTGTATGGGGAAGATGAAAAGGTGGGGGAAAATGGAGGTTTGAAAGAATAAAAAAGTGATGTATCTGGTTAGGGCTGTGTAAAATCTATCTGGATTGGGTCGGTCAATGGGTTGGTCAAGATTTATAAACACAGCACATACCTATATCGGCGCCTCACTGGCGATTGTCAATAAGGAGCGGCAATTCGCCACCTTAATTCCACTGACCTGTATGTGATGTCTAGTTTTCTGTTTTGTCTCCGATGGTGGACCGAAGGTTCGCAAATTGGAATTTGTGTTTCATCAGTGGCCCACCATTTATGCTCTATATCCCAGGTACTCTACACGGAATCAGCATTCACTTGGTAGTTCGCGGACTGGTGTCGGCGTTCTACCAGTGCATCACCCATGCTTCCTCTATGTTCCTAGGTTTCTACCTCTCTCACTTATTGCAGCGGATATCACGTATCTAGACTAGCTTATTGCCTGTTTTAGCGTGGTGCCTGCCCTATTTTATATTCTTCTTCCTTGATTCATATCCACTTAGTCCTATAAAACAAAAACAACAACAACATTAAAAGACTCAAAATTAGAAACGCTTGGGTTGCCTCCCAAGGAATGCATTAGTTAATGTCGTGGCACGACGTGTCTCTCATTCATATTTAAGTTTTTGGAGGATCATCCTCCGACTCGTCCTCTTCCATATCAACTCCTCCATTTTCACATTCATCATTCAACACTCCAATCACCTTACATTCTTCTATAGGCACAACGGTTTGGCATGCTTTGAATGTAACCACTTCACCTCCCATATGAAAATTGAGCTCACCTAGCTTTACATCTACCAAAGCTCTGCCCGTGGCGAGCAATGGTCTCCCTAAGATGATTGGAACTTCCACTTCATCTCGCAATCTAAAACAACAAAGTTAGCTAGTAGAATGAACTTATCTACCCTTACCAATACATCCTTCAAAACACCCATCAGTTTCTTGATAGAGCGATCAGCCATTAACAATGTCATCGAGGTAGGTTTGGTGTTGCCAAGCCCCAACTTCTTGAATATTATGAGGGGAATCAAATTTATACTCGCCCCTAGATCACAAAGGGCTTTCTTTAATACACACAACCCTATAGTGCAAGGGATTGTGAAGGCTCCTGAATCCTCCCATTTCGGGGTAAGGTTGCTCATCATCATGGCGCTACAATGATGTGTTGTTTCTCCGATGCCAACATCCACTACCTTCTTCTTCTTTAGCAACTCTTTCATAAACTTTGTATATTCAGGCATTTGGAGTAAAGCATCCACTAGTGGTATATTTATGGACAATTTGCTGAACATATTTATAAACTTTCTAAATTGCTCATCCTTTTTCTTTTTGGTTAACCGTTGTGGATAAGGAGGTGGAACTCTTGGTTCTTGCTCTTTATCACTCGATGCCTTCATGCCTACATCTCTTTCCTCATCATTTGAAGAATTCTCATCAACATCTCCTTCACCTTGATCCTCAACATCATCACAATCATGTGGTGCTTGTGGCACCTCATTCGATTCTTTCACATCACTTGTTGTTGGGGCAACAACGTCCTTGGGCTTAACACCCGCATCTCCCAGCATCTTGTAACTCCTAGTGACAATAGCCATGCACTGATTATCCTTTTTGGGATTTGGCATTGTATCACTAGGAAGTGTTCCCTTCATCCAGGGGTTCATTTAAGAAGATAAGTGGTTCATTTGGGCTTCCAAATGCTTGATAGAAGTCGAGTGTGAACTCACTATTTGGGCAAGTTTAGATACCTCCCCTTTAAGTTTTTTGACCTCGCTATCCATTGACTCAACTTTCTTGAGAACTCTTGCCAACATTTCTTCAATTTTTGAGTTCCCTACATCACTCACACCTGGTTGGGATTGGGCATTTTGATCTTTAGGAGGGGGAACATATGGATTTGTTCTTCAATAATAGTGATTCTCCTCACAGTTTTTCTCTCTATTTCCCCATCTCTCATTCTAATCAGGCCACCCTTGTGCGTCACAATTCCTCTAACCTTGGTTCTCTTCCCTTGGGTGCCAAGGGACTCGATTATTCCCTTGGTACCCAGGTCGAGAACCCCCCATTTGATTTTCCATATATTGGCACTCCTCCCGTACCTTGGTGGCGAAGACTCTCCATCGAAATATATTGGACCTTTCATTCCCACAACATTTACACCTTTAGGCCTAGCTCCTATCACATTCTTAGACATCAACCAGTTGAGTCATCATTTTTGCCAGATTTTCATCTTTCTCTTCATCTTTCTTTCTCATTTTAGCTGGTAGCAAACTAGAACCAACATCATGTGAAGATACATTCATCTCCCTTGTATGTGACGCCCTATTCATCTTCGTCATCCTATCCAAAAGGGCTTTAACTAGACCATATGTCTGGTCCATGATTGAGCCTCTAGCTAGGATATTGGCAACTGATTTATTGATAGAGTCTAGGGCTCGATAAAAGCTTTGAAGTAACACTCTATCAAGAAGACCATGGTTAGGGAAAAGAGACCTTCTTCTTGAACCTAGGCCATGCTTCATGAAAAGGCTCACTCGGATCTTGCCTAAAGTTTGTAATGTCATCCCTTAGCTACCACATCCTTGAAGGAGGGAAAAATCGATCAAAAAATGCTTCTCTCAACTCTTTCCATGAGGTGATGCATCCCAGAGGCAACTCTTCCAACCACATAGTTTCTTCTCCCGTTTTGGAGAATGGGAAGAGCCTTAACCTGATAGATTCTTGTCTTATATTAGTTATATTAAAAGGTTGGAAAATCTCAAGTAAGTTCCTCAAATGGCGATTTGCATCGTCACTCGGTTTACCCCCGAAGAGCCCTTTCATCTGCAACAGGTTCAACATCTTACTAGGTGACATGAAACACCACATTCCCCATTGTAGATGGTAGGAAAATGGCACCTGCAACCTCAGGCATGATGGAATTATCCTCTTCATGTTCCATATTTTCTTCCACCGAACTATTTCCTACTTGTGAATGTTGGCTCATATGAATACACCCTAGATGACCAACAGCAAGAACAATGTGAAAAACAAATAAGATGCTTAATCAATTCAAATTAACAAACAACTTAAGGAAACCAAGAGCTATTCCCCGGCAACGGCGCCATTTTTGATAATGCTTGATAACATCCAAAATATATTCCTCAATTCAAAGAATATACACGGCCGAAGTATCAAAACAAGTAACTCGACGAGTGCCAGAGTAGAATTCCATGAGGACTAGGGAATGATAATTTTCAAGTGTTGATTGAGAAATTGATGTTCATATGCACCACGTAGATTTAATATAAAAAAAATAAAATTGGGGGAGTTGAAATTTTCAGAGAATTATATTTGTTGATTTGATGAAGTAAAATAGAAAGATCAGCTAAGTTGTCGACAAAGGTGTGAAATGCTAGAGGTGCGGTGTATATGAAATACCAACTAGATCGGGACAGGTCAGGTCATCTTGTAAGTTCAATAAGTGTAAATAATCTCAGGAAGTAGGTAATCTCAACTTCTCAGCCTATTAACCACCTCTTGCAAGAGTTTTATCAAAACTCTCACCACAATTTAGCTCAACCCGATTTGATTTGGATTAGCAACTGCACTATTCCTAGCTATTATTTGCAAATAAGGAATGATAAACCAATTTCAGCTACTCCTAGTTTAATTTCACAATCTCTTATCCATGCCCACTACTGCAGTCTATTTTAATACTTAATTATTCTCTCTCAAGCAATAATCAAGAAAGATAAATAGACCCATATCATAATCAATGGATCTTCATTAATAAATTGAAGAGATTCTAATAGATTTACACTTAAATCGAACAACATGAAGATGACTCTAGCAATACCCAATCCAATTAAGTATTCATCATCACACACCTCAAGTTAATGATTTTAGCTACACATAGTTAAGAAATTCAAAAACACATTCATCAACATCATCATTGAATTTAATAGCAAGAGTAGATAAATCAACTTCACCAAATAATCTTCAACATTAGCTGAAACTTACTAGTACAAGAGGAAATAGAACAAAGTACTTTCTACAATTTTCACTCAAAAATCCCCCTCTTTAGCTGAGAGAATGTTCTTTTGCTAAAAAAGAGAAAAGATGATGTGATGTAAGCTTTCGTTCTCTCTTCCAGTTCTGTATTTCTATCTATCTCTCTGCATACATGAGTACAAAGTACTTTATCTCTATATATACCCTGAAAAGTAGGGCACTTTTCATCTCTCTTTTAGTGTTGGACAATTATACCCTTATGAGGACCATTGTGGAATCAACGAAAGCACCCGCGGTTCACCGGTTACAATCCGTGAACTGCCGGGTGTCTTTTGTGCATCATCACTAAATTCCAGTAAGCACCGATAGTTCTCCCGGCGTTTCGCCGATCTGAATCAGTGAACTGCCGAGTCTTCAAGCCATTTCCCAGAACTTTTTAGTATCATTCGGAGACTGGACCAGAAACTTTCCATTGGCAAGTCACGAACCGCCGGTGGCACTACTCCTCTGAGGCAGTGAGATTCGGCCCTTGGCCAGCGTTTCGCCAGTTTACGTCTGTGAATCGCAGATTCACCCTCACTTCCTTCTTTTTTCCATTTTTGCTCTTTTCTTCACTTTTAACCATCTGCACACAATGAAAGAAGAAAGGGCATAAAATCTAAATAATCAACTCAAGAACGAAACAAAACTCAAGTTTTAGAGCCTAATGAGTTGGTAAATTACCAACTCATCAAACCCCCAAACTTGAATCATTGCTTGTCCTCAAGTAATACAATACTCAACTATTGAGGATTATACCACCTCTCTTCAGAATTAGACCTCACCGATCATCTGGACTATGACAACCCAACAATACTCACCACGCTCACCGAAATAGAGAAGAAACTACCCCAAAAGACCCAAACAAGGAAGATGTTTCAAGTAGGAAACCACGTTTTATCAAACAAAGTTTATGAAAGGAATCATTTATCAATACAAGGGTATTTCTCAACCAAATAACACACATAGCATCTCAAGTTATAATCACTGAAAATTCAAAGCTTACCTTAGAGTTTACTCTCCTCGCCCCATGTCCACCTTAACTCGGAATGCTCATGCATCCCCGAAAAGGAATGATGCCACTCACCACAATAAGGATCCCTATTCTCTTGGTCATGCGATCATTTGAATGCACAGAAGGGATTACTTGGAAGAGGCACTCATGCTCACTCTCCCAAAATATATCTTCATGCATACACTTGACTCATAGGTTTGCCCTTTATGTAATTTTCCACTAATATAGAGTAGCTGCACCTAGAATCATTTAGGGTTTGTGGGTTATGATGTAGGCTCGATGTGAGGATAGGAATTACATTTGTCTATAGTGACTAGATCCTCCCTAATGCTTTTCGTGACATACCATACATTAATTCCACTCACTTATTGGGAATTAAGGCAGTGTACTTGACGGAAGGTGACCACGAGTCATGNATAGTGACTAGATCCTCCCTAATGCTTTTCGTGACATACCATACATTAATTCCACTCACTTAACCTTCTTTTCCTTCTTTCCTTGTCAATGACTTTCATTTCTTTCACACTTCCCCTTATAACCCCTTTCTTTCACAACTAGCCTTATCACATCAAGAGGAAACACCAATTCCCACAAATTGTCTTTTTTTAATTTATCCTTTGGTGTATTTTTACAAAAGGCGGTGTTCCCTCCACATTATAATTCTTATCTTCCCCCTTTGTTTAGCATACCCCGAAACTTAGGCTTTTGCCTCATTTTTCACAAATGTTTTAGCACTCCCTCTTTCTTAGGCGTTACACCTCAGTTCGTTTCTTATCTTATCAATAGAATCTAGGGAGAATGGGGGCAAAAAAGATATATTAAGAATGGTCTTAAGGCTTGTAATTTGGTTGCTAAAGAAAGGGTTTACGGCTCAACATTGGCTACAAGGATCGATGCTCATGGAGGGCATATGGGTGAAGTGACCAGACAAAGGAAAGCCTAAACTCATGTTCTTGGCGCAACTACGTCTAGGATTTCGCTTTGAATCACATTTGGGGCAAGTTCTAGATAAGATGTAATGCATAAGAGTCATCAAAACTGTCCTCACCACACAAGGAATCACCCTTAAAGTTGTCCACAAGGGTCATTCTCAACACAAAACACCAAACTAGAACATCAAAGTAAGCAAACATCATAAATCAAATAGGAAATTTACAATGTATAACAAAGAATGCTATGATATGGTGTCAAGACTTGCTCCTTATCTTCATTCTCATGCCCTTAGTTTTCAATTCCATTTCAACAAAAAATATTTGGTGGTGCCTCTCAAAACAACTTCACAAAAGACTCAAAGCAACATGGCATTTTCCCTTAAGAATGTCGTCACTCAATCCATCATCAGGAAGAAGCAACCCGGTTCGACAAAAAAAATAACAAAAATAAAAGAGAATGCTCCTTGGGAAAGAACCGTGGTAAAAAAAAACCCTCGGAGTTTTAATTTCTACACTACTATTTACAATGGCAACAAAAGAACAAGACTTTGGGGGTCATTTCATTCAAGATTTTCAATATTTTGCAATTCAAAGAAAAGACCCCATTTAGTTACTAGTCATTCATCATAAACAAAAAAAAACTTGAACCAAATCATTCATTCATTTCATTTAAAAACAGGACACGCCCGACAAGGGCAATCATTAACCATTGAAGCGAAACCTAACAGCCCGACAAAGGCTGGACTTACTCAGAATCAAACAAAACATCATAATATCAAAAGAAACATTCATCCCTGGCCCCCTCATCAATCGCACTCATCCCTCCCTCACTTAAAAGCATACATTGTCCCCAATGTAAATATTCAAAAGGGAAAGGGACAAGGAACTCCCTGAGTGGTTCACTCCTCTTCATCGTCAACATCTTCCTCACCACCATCACCGCCGCTGGCCTTACCTAGCCTAGAGAAATCATCTCCCAACCCTTTAAAAGACGATCAATTGGCCCCTGAACTGAGGAAGGAGCAGCCATTGCAGCATCCAATGCCCTCATGTTGGGCACCTTGACTGAAGTCCGACTCTTCCACTCATGCACCTCATCTTGAAGGGAAGTAACTGCCCCTTCTACTGCATCCACCCTCTCGCATAAAGTGGTGACATTCTCATGCAGTGACTTGAGCTCCTTCTAGATAGTTTTAGAAATGAGCGTTGAGAGGCTCTTAGCCAAACGTTAAAGTTGGCTTTCATGTGAGTTTGTCATCTCCACCAGTTGATGGAGACCATTTGGCTGAGAGGATTATGGAGGGGGAGAAGCTCTTCGCTGAGGAATGTCACAGTCTGGGGCACATTAGACTCTGGGGCGATTGGCGATTGGAGATTGGGCTAACCCATGGGAGAGGGATTCTTCTTGCACTCCAAAGGCCTGCAGTCGCTTTCTTTTCACTGCCGGTGCCTTAGAATCTCTCTTCCGCTAAATATCAATCACACCCGAAGCAACGGAAGGAGTTTCATCCGGGAACAGAAGCACCCCAGCTACTGAGTAAAGCTAGGAAATTAAGACAGCGTAGGGCATTGAGATACTGGACTGCCGAACCTTTTTCTTCATTTGTTGAGCAACAATTTTCCTGAAGTTAATGGGGACTCCCGTCATTATGCAAGCGATAAGGATGGTGGTTCAAGGCTGACCCTCTACTTATTTTTAGAGGGGATGATCCGAGCACAAACAAAATTGAGCCACAGCTTGGCATCAAACTTCAAGTCATGGTGAGAAATTTTGCCACCCATAGAGGCCCAAAGAGGATTACCAGCAGCTATGATGCGGCCTACCCAAGAAAACTGATCCTTCATATCATCCATCCTTACCATGTACTCTGTAGCAGAGTCAACTTCGTCCTCCCAGAATAGGTAGTTTATAGCCACCGAGGTTATATCTACCTCTACTCCCCGGATCATCACCGATGGCAAGCATGGGAAACCATCCACTTTGCCCCTATGTTGCATACTCTCCTGTCGGGCCTGATATGAGGCGTAGAATTCAGCTACCAAGTTGGGTTAGTATTATGGAAGTGAGTTTGCAAATGTATGCCACTTCCTGTTGGTGAACTACTCGATGATGTTGGGAAAATCACCTTTAAGCCCTGCCAAATTGAACCGTTTTTCCATGGTGATTGAACGGCCTTGGCAAATAACGTAGTGCTCTTGCATATTGGGGACGTAGAAGATGATTTCCTCCTTTGTGTTGGCCCAAGGTGGGGCAGCCTTTGCCTTGCCCTTGCCTTTGCTAGCATAAGAAGGAGGGACCTTTCCTTTTCCTGCGTTTTGGGTTGAAGACATGGTTTGTTTTTATACAAGAAGTATGTTAGTGACAAGAATTTGAAGTGGAAATTAAAAGAAAAGAAACTAGACTATGGAATAACTAAGAAGTAAGGGAAAACCAAACAATCATGTGAATACTCAATAGCACCGTCAGAGGACTGGCGGTTCGCAGAAGGCAATTCACGGACCGCCGATGCCTTACAGAAAACTGGGAAAATGAGTTGGATTCGGCAGTTTAAGCGGAAAATCTCTGGTCTAGGTTCGCGAATCGCCGATGTTGTGCAGGATCCACTCAGTGGCTAGAGCCAATATTCAAAGTGAACCGGTGCTCCATCGGCGATTCACCGAATCAGACCGGCGAATCATCGAACCCTGTCATCCCCAAATTTTTTTACTTACTATTCACAAACACCCATTAACACACACTTATGACAAACATAATAAAAGCAAAACTACTCCACTCAAACTCATATTTATGATGTTTAGCCCTTAAGAATAGCGTCACCCGGTCTATCATCAGGCAAAATGTCATGCTTTATGCAATTGGGTTACTCAAACTTCACCCTTTTCATAATTTTACACACAAAAGCACATCTCCTCCCATTCAACAAACATGTCTCATTTAAGAATTTAACAAGGAAGGGAAACAAAGTATCACTTCAAAAGAGTTAAGCTCCAAGAATAAAATTTAATACAAAGGCAAGAAAATTGTTACCAAATTAGGAGATTGCTTGCACACACTTAACTTTTAAAAAAGTCTGAACTAAACCTTGCAATGGCACCTTGAGAGAGATGTACTGTAGAGAGTATGAGTGAAGTGAGTGTGTTAGTGAAATATGAAGTGGGTTTTATAGGTGAAGGATGGAAGTGTGATAGGTTGACGGGAAGGTGGAGAGTTTAATGTGGGTGTGTTGGTAGGAAGTGGGAAGGTGGAAAGGTAGGAAAGTGGAAAGGTTGAAAATGGATGAATATGGGGACTTGGTAATGTTGGGTAATGGAAAGACAAAAATGGAATGAAAAAGTGTTGGAAAAAAGGGATCTATGGGAATATTTGCAGAATAGAGTGGTTGGTCAGGTATTTAGGATTTTGTGGTCCAACTTCTTAAATTCCAATTTGCAATAACGTGCACCTTGACCGGCGTGTCATCGGCGGTTCACCGAATTACACTAGTGGTTCATCGATGTGATTTATTTTGCCATTTATTTTGCCCAGTGATCTGTTTCTTATCGGTGATCCACCAGCGGTTCACGGATCATATCGGCAAGCTGCTAGATGCCCACCGATTATGTGGCTGAGTTTCAGGTTTCTTTTTCTCTATCGGCGATCCTCCGGTGGCCCACGTATCTAATTTGGTGGTTTGCCGATGGGCCCGCTAGTTCTTTGATCCAAACCTCGGCTTTCTACTTTATGCTTACCTTCATCTGTGGTTTGCGTTTCTGGACTGGTGGCTCGCTGGTCTCTCGATATTCCTTCCCTCATGGTTTGTTTCTCCCTTTGTTCTTCATTTCACAGCTCCTACGTAAACAAAACCAACAAAAACATCAAATAATTCACTAAACACTGGGGTTGCCTCCAAAGAAGCGCCTTAGTTAACGTCATGGTACAACGTAGACCCATTTTTAGCAACTTTTTTCTGATGAGTCATCATCCGACTCTGTCTCATTTAGCTCCCATCCCTTGTCCTCATTGTCATTTTTCAATACTTTAACCACTTTGCATTCAAGAGGTGTTGCAGCTGATGGACACACCTTGAAGGTAACCTCCTCACTCCCAACCCAAAATTTTAGCTCTCCAAGCTCCACATCCACCACGGCTCTCCCCGTAGCCAACAATGGTCTTCCCAAAATAATGGGAACCTCTACATCCATCTCACAATCCTCAATAACAAAATCAGTTGGTAGAATAAACTTGTCCACTCTCACCAGCATGTCCTCTAGAACCCCCATCTATCTTTTTATTGACCTGTCTGCCATTAGTAACCTCATTGATGACGGTTTTGTGCTTCTGAGTCCCAATTTCTTAAAAATAAGCAGAGGCATCAAGTTTATGTTGGTTCCAAGATCAAATAGGGCCTTTTTAAACACAGATATCGCAATTGTGCATGGAATTGTAAAAGCTCTAGGATCCTCCCTTTTGGGAGCAAGATTACTCATCATCACCGTACTGCAATGGTGCGTTTTCTCTTCAGTTCCTTCATCAAATATTTTTTTCTTCTTTAGCAAGTCCTTCATGAACTTTGCATAACCAGGCATTTGGACTAAAGCATCCACCAACGGTATATTTATGGACAACTTGCTAAACATGTCAACAAACTTCCTAAACTGGTCATCCTTCTTTTTCTTGGTCAGCCATTGTGGATAAGGAGGTGGGATTCTTGACTCAACCCTATCATCATTCGGGGCCTTCATGCCCGCCTCATCATCATCCGCATGGAGGAGGATTTCATCATCCTGTCCTTATTTTTCCTTTGCAGTATTTTCTTCATTCACCAGAGTAATTGACGTTTTATCGACTCTATCTTCTTCAACTAATTTCGGGCTTTTCTCCTTACTGGGCTTCATCGGTCCAATTACCTTGCCACTCCTAGTGACAATGGCCATGCATTGACCATATTTCTTAGGATTAGGCATTGTATCACTAGGTAGTGTTCCCTTCATCCGGGGATTCATTTGAGTTGATAGGTGATTCACCTCACTTGGTTATACACCTCACCTCTCAATTCCATCACCCCACTCTTGGTCGACTCCACCTTCTTCAAAACTCTCGATAGCATTTCTTCAATTTTTGAATTGCTCTCATAACTCACGCTCGGCTAATTTTGAGGATTGCCAACCTTAGGAGGTGGAATTTATGGGTTCAAACTTCTGTGATAGCAATCATTCTCTTGGTTTGGCTCTCTATTACCCCACTTTTCATTCCTTTCAGGCTATCCTTGTTATTCACGATTTCTCCATGCTTGATTGTCATCCCTTGGGCGCCATGGACCTTGGTTGGCTCTTTAGAAGCCAGGTCGATGACCTCCTATTTGGTTTCCCATATATTGGCATTCTTCGTCATATCTCGGCAGTGATAACTCTCCTTCTATTGTAATGTACCTTGCATTCCCACGACATTTACTACTTTGGCCCTGCTCCCATCACGTTCTTGGTAATCAATTCTAATTGTGTCATCATCTTGGAGAGATTTTCATCCCGCTCTTCATCCCATTTTCGCAACTCCGCTGCCAATGCACTTGAACTAATCTCATGAGCGGACACACTGGTTTCTCTTGTATGCCAAGCCTGTTGGTCTTTGTCATTCAGTCTAGGAGAGCTTTGGCCAACCTATATGTTTGGTCCATAATAGAACCACCAGCTAGGTTGTTTTCCACGGACTTGTTAATTGAATCAAGGGCCCTATAGAAGCTTTGGAGAAGCACTCTATCTGGCAATCCATGATTTGGACAAAGATCCACCTTCTTTTTTAACCTTAACCATGCCTCATGTAAAGGCTCACCCAGTTCTTACCTGAAATTTGTAATATCATCCCTCAGCTGAAGCATCTTTGATAGAGGGACAAAGCAGTCTAGGAAGGACTCGGTTAGCTCCTGCCATAAAGTAATACATCCCAGAGGGAGTTCCTCTAGCCACATTGTTGCCTCTACCATCAATTAGATAGGAAGAGCCTCAACCTGATGGACTCTTGGCTGATATTTGTTACATTGAAGGGATATCATATCTCCAAGAAATTCCTCAAATGATGATTCACATCCTCACTTGGTTTTCTGCCAAAGAGCCCCTTCATTTTCAGCAAGTGAAGCATTGTGCTGGTGACATGAAACACGGCATTCCCTACCGTTGGTGGTAGGTGAATAGCTCCTGCAACTTTCGGCATCACCGGATTATCTTCCTCGAGTTCCATGTTACCCTCCATTGAGCTATCTCCTGCTTTTGAGTGATGACTCATGTGGTTATGAGCTCCTACTAACACAACAAACTAACGTTAAGTAACTACAATGCAAAACTATTTAAACTTAACAATCAACAAAAGATCATCAAGTGCTAGTCCCCGGAAATGGCGCCATTTTCGGTAAACTCCAAAATATATTACTCAATTCATATATCATACAAGGTCGAAGTATCAAAACAAGTAACCCGGC
>JACEIK010000972.1:0-22569 GCA_018107945.1 Datura stramonium | reverse complement strand
TTGAATCGATAAATTACTTCCCTACATGTTAGTTTTAGCCTCAGCATGCTCATTACTATAGTTCAGACTCACTTTATAATTTTGTCTTAGATTAGTATAACTTAGGAAACAAACTCTAAAAATCTTCTTTAAATTGTTGTCTGCATTTTTAAAGTTAGAGTTCATTAACACTTTACCTTGGTTCAGTCCCTGTGGGATCGATACTTGGCTCACTTTAGCCATTTTACTACTTGTTCGACCACGTGCACTTGCGTGTAGTTGCGAAACCAGACCGAGCAAGTTTTTGGTGTCGTTTCCGGGGACTGGCAATTGGTAAAATTGTTTTCTTAGTATTAGTGTACAATTTCTATATAAGTGCTGACAACGTGGGCTTGATATTTTTTTAAATTCTTTTTGATTTTTTCCGAATACCCTTCTTGACATGACATCGTGGAATACAAATGATTTAAATGGTGGATACTCATATTTTGGTGAATCTTGTATTAATTTCGGAGGACACCACTTGTGGCAACACTGTAACACGTGTAACATATGTGGTGGTCAAGATGGCCATTGGGATGGCTGTCCGAATGCATACTCCCCATACTCATATTTTGGGTTAGAATCTTGTATTAATTTCGGAGGACACTGCGGGCAACACCGTAACACGGTAACATATGTGGTGGTCAAGATGGCCAAATGGGATGGCTGTCCGAATGCATACCCCTCCCGAGCCCCGCCATGATCCTTCGTTGTTTTTGCTCAATATAGTATGCCGAAAATGAGGACTTGGGACGCCAAGTCCGATTGGCCAGAAGACATGCTGAAACAACTCGAGCAATCGTGGCTAATGAAGGATGCGATGGAAGCATTGAGAGTTCAAGAAGAGGAGAATGCATGTGCTCTAGAAAGGATGAGCGTTAAAGTCACTGAGATGATTGGCCGGTACGGGCTTGTGAGAAATTGTAGGTAGTGCTTATAGGAGATGTTCCGCAGGAACTACAAAGAGGAAGACAATGGTGAATTGACGAAGCCCAACAATTAGAATCTCTTAAGTGTCCCCGTGATGGGCTCACACTTATGGAAAGTTCATTCATGGAAAAAGAGATAGAGTATCCCCCAGTGGACATTAATGGAGAGATAGATGTCGATGTTAAGAAGGTGTATACAAGTAAGGAGGTTAAGCACAATGCAATTTCAGAGCCGGGTGTGTACTGACCACATCAAGCATTTTTCGACATTAAGTTTGGTTGACAACGAGAAATAGAGTCTCCCAGGCTTATAGAGAAATGTCTAGAGTGAGGACCAAGCCCTCGTATATTTTGAAATTTGCTGTTCCTGAGAGACAAAATGACTTCGCTTACTCAAGGGGCCAATAAGTTCAAAAGGCAACATCTATCGTTGTCCTTACCATTTTCACCACCACCCCGGAGCATAAGAGGAAATTAGAGAAGAAATTAGGTGATTCATATCCTCAAGGTGGAGGAAAAAGTGGTGAAACTTGATACGTCGTGTCGCGACGTAAAATTAGGCGCTTCGGGAGGCAACCCAAGGGTACCATTTTTAATTTCTTGCATTTAAGTTGATTTTATTAATTTTTCTTCTTTTGTTGTTTTGGTGGAAAGTTAAGCACTGTGATGGAGGGAAGTCCAGGTACCGCGGAGAGGAAGCACAAGCATGGAAGAGAAAAAGTGTGGGGTCGAACACCTACTTGTGCAAAGTTGAAGGAAAGCATGTTGTTAGCTCACCCTCTTTAAATGTTAAGTTGATGCTGGGAAAATTTTAAAATTCTTGTGCTTAATGATTTTTGGTGAATGTAAGGCTTGTGAGAAATATTTGAAAAAATAAATAAATAAATAAATAATGAAAAAATTGTGTGCATTGAAACCTATGAACTAACCAATTTATTTGTGAGATGGAATTTTCTGTGGAACGGAGGGTAAAATAAGCCGCGCCGCCCCGGGGGTAAGGATCGGGCACTGGGTGCCTAGAAGGACTCGGACTACTAATCGGTGGGCCTAGGTACATTCGGTGCCTCGAAGGCTCTATCTCTGTGTCTCCCCAAAAACGGCGGGCTATATAACTGTTTGGCCATGCCTGCCAATCGGGGTTTATAGCCACCTCGCAAATGCATCAAATTTCAACCAGAAACATTCTAATACTAAGGGAATCCTATGCGGGCCGACAAGGCCACCATGTCAGTCTAGTCATTCGAAACTCAACAATAGAATACTCGGTGGCAAGGCTATGTGACGGCAAGGTCACCACTACTATCAAATTATGGCCCTACACGGCCAAATATAAGAATGTGTAAATACTAAATGTTTATACACCGCACGGGCCACACGACTGGGCCAATCGACTACATGGAGATAATATATACAATCTCGCAAGCTTCCTATGAGTACTAATAGAAATGGTCGGGACACGACGCCAATCGGGACACGTGGGAGATAATATATACACCGTAAGCCTCTATGAGTACTAATAGAAATGGTCGGGACAGGCCCCACCTACCATACCGCATAACAAAAGTAAAGAGCTACACCTCTGGAATAAGACTCCGGATGACAGAGCCGATGACTCTATAGCCGGGCCGGGAATCACGAGGGATCGCCTCTCGTCTATGAGTACTGCAGTAAGTAATGCAAATGCTTCACTGGGCGCGCGCACGCTGCACAGGTATGCAAAGCAACTAAATAATACAACCGAAACAATCAATATAGATAGCATAACTAGCAATTCTCAGATAGCAAGAGATAGTCAATCTCAAAAGCCGATATGAATCGGTCAAGCTTCGTACCGATAAGGCAGAGGCGTGACTGAGTCGCGACGGCCTACCGGTCTAGTAGCTAGTAGTAGCACATAAACAGCTATACAAGTAGCAAGCAAGAGCCAATACGAACCCCCATAAGCCTATGATGGAGCCAAGCAAGCAAAGAATCTATATACTTCCTACCCGGTCAAAACTACCAAAAATAAGTCACTCCACACATCCGTCACTAGGAGCTCCTTCTACCGCCCTGGTTCTCCGGCTCCTGCCTTGGCCTCCGATATAAGTAACGTGTCTCCGAGTCCTGAGGACTCCCGCATGTGCTGTCTATAACGATGTGGTCTCACCTCAAACACTAACAGGTTGGTCAAACAGATGTACCAATTTCCCGGAACACTCAACAGGGTATATCTATACTAGACAAGCACTCGACACGCTACCAATGTACGCCGGTATTGTAATGCCGATTTAATAATACGGGGAAAGCTTCATTCCATCTTCGCCCAAGTCGGGGACGCATGCCACCCTCAGAGTGACGCAAACCCACCCGGGGCCAAAGGGGCGAAATGATTACCAACCCGGCGGCGAGGATGCTTAATAAGGGGCCTCACGCCACATCAAGTCTCAATAAACAAATAGCACATATAAATAGCAAGCATGTATAATCAAAAGACTATCTCAAATCCGATTTCTTATTCGATCTCTTTGTACTATACTCGATTCTTAATGACATCAAATCTTTATTTATCCGTTTAGCTAATTCGTAGCTGCAGGTACTATCTGCCCGAATGCTAATTCGTAGCCACAATCCCATCTCGTTCGAATGGCTAGTCTGCCGCCACAATACCGTCCGTCTATCTGATTTTACTTACTAACTTTTATTCAAAATCTATTTTTTAATTCTACAACATGCTTGCTAATCATACAATAGGCTATACCGAACTGAATGCTAACTCGCCTTGGTGCATGCTTTACTAACTTTCTGACTCAATACGATACGGCAACGCAAACCGCATTTACTAAATCTACCAATATTCAACATTCAACTCCGAGAGTTCAAATACGGAGTTTACTATGATTTATATGGATAAAACTGCTAACTTGCCGAAGAAACTACTACATACCTTAACCTCGAGTTATCCGACCGTCGGACAGGCTCTACGCATCCCACTATTTCTCCCAACTTCATTCATATATACGTCAATTAGTACTAAATTTACATACTCGGGCAAGATCTACGCCACTTTCGATATAATTATCGTCTAAACTTAGGCTTATCGAAAAGACGGTCAAAACTTTCTATTTTTCGAAGTCCAAGGGAGAAGTATTCACTTTACGGCTAGGAGCACATAGACACTAGTTTGGAGCAATTTACTTACCTTAGTCCCAAGAGCTCGACGATTCGTCGCCGTATTTCAAACAAAACTGTGAGGAATGCTCCCCGCCGCTAAATACTCGGTACTCGAGGTTAATTTTGGGTTTGGACTACGTTTGCGCCGTAATCAAACGATAATATATATTCCCTCTTCGCCTCTCTCTCTCGTTTTTGCCGCGTTTCTTGAAATTATTGAAATGTTATATCATCAAAAACCAAGTGGGGGCTTTATATACTTGCCCGAACAGACCAACGTGTCACGGAGGCAACACGGTGGCCCCGCTCCGTGACACGGCGCCATCGCGGGAGGGGCTCGCCCGGCTCCTTCCGTGATGGTTCGGCTGTGCTTCTTACGCCCGATATTTTCCTGAGCCTTTTCTAGCAATTTACGGCTTTCAAATATGCTTAACCCATGTGTGAATAGGCCATCTAGATGCCGAGAATCTTACAGGTTGTAACATCCTCCCCCATTAAGAACATTCTTCGTCCTCGGAATGGAAACGCATCTAGAGGACTTCTCAACTTATCTCAACTTACTATTTTAGGAAAATTTCTAAGAGATCTGTAATACATGGACTATCCCAAAAGCTCGAAACGCAGTAAAAGTCCAATACAGTCTCCACACAATACTATAAAATTCACTTGATAGCTAAACATCAATCTTTCTCATTTCATACATATACAAACTACAAGGTATCGTATAAACACACACGACATACCTCGCGCCCGACTAGGCCTCGGAATAAGTGCGATATCTAGCTTTCATATCTTCCTCCGCCTCCTACATCATCTCCCTCCTGCCTCGTTACGCCATAATACTTTGATGTACGCAATATCTTTAGTTCTCAATCTGCGAATCTCGTCTCTGCTCTAGGATAGCTACCGGAACCTTCGTAGGGACACTCTCTTCAGAATCTAGATATCCCGACGGGGATCGGCTCTTTTACCTGCCCCTGCAAGATTTCTGAGCATGGATACATGAAAGACCGGGATGAACGAATTCTAATTCTCGAGGCAAGTTCAACTCATACGCCACTTGGCCTATTCTTCGATGCATCCGATATGGCCTAACAAATTGGCCGAGCTTACCTTTTCGCCGAATCTCTACTGCTCCCTTTTCATCGGAGACACTTTCAAAAATACCTACTATTCACACCGAACCTGTAAGCTGCGCCGTACATCTCGCATACGATTTCTCGCGACTGCAGCAGCCAATAGGCGCCTCGATAAGCTTTACTTTCTCCTCTAACTGTCAATGTCTCGGCCCAATCAACGTTGATTCTCCTATTTCAAACCAGCCAACCGGGCGACCGTATTTTTGCCCGTATAATGCCACAAGGTGCCATTCCGAATAGCCGAGTGATAGCCGTATTATAAGCATCCGATAGGAAAATGGTCATCCTAGCTACCACCAAAATCTAGCACACGCCGCAACATGCTCCGAGAGTTTGAATGGTGCGTTCGCCGTCCATCTCGGTTCCGAGGGGTGGAACGCGGTACTCAAATTAATCTCTGCGTACTCCATACCTCTCAAAACGATCGCCAAAATCTAGCCGTAATCTGTGCCCTCTCGTCTAAAATAATGGATACCGGTACTCGCAACTACTATTTCTGACATACAAATCGGCATAATCTTCGACAGAAAGTAGTTCTCACAGCAGGAAATGAGTTGATTTTGTCAATCTCGTCTACTATCACCCATATATAATCATGTCTCTGGTGTCTAGTACGGTAATCCTACCAAAAATCCATATTTACCGTCTCATTTCCGTAGAGGCCAGCCTATGTCCCGAGTCAAACCCGCCCGGCTTCGATGTTCTCGTTTCACCAAGGCGTTAGGACACCGGGCTACGAATTCAGCAATTGCCATACCTGCCACGTAGTTTTCTTTGATATCATGGTACATTTTTGTCGCGCGGTGGAGGGAATAGCGTTTAATGTAAAAATTTGGTCTATAATTGCTGCGGAGGCCTCGAAACATTCGGAACACATAGACGGCTCATAACGCAAAGACTCATCCTCTCGTTACCTGAAATCCTAGCGTCAAGGAATGTAATCTTAAGCCGGATCAGTCAGATCTTCTATATTGTCGTTCCTTTACTTCACAACTAAGGATGACACGGCGGTGTTCGAACTACCGCTCTATTGTCCTCTCGCTTCGCTACACGAACGGCTAGGCTAGCTAACCGATGTATCTCCCCGACCACCCCCGCCGGCTCGGGCCGCAAATACGCCAAAACTCCTGCCGGACTTACGACGAGAGCATCTCGCTACAACATTGGCTCTTCTCCCGGTGGCATGTATCATCCATGTCATAATCTTTTAGCAATCTCCCAACCACGACGCCGGTCGCGCATTCAATCCTCTCGAGTGAAGATATACTATAGGCTCTTATGATCTATGAAAATGTTCACATGGACGCCATACAAGTAATGTCTCCACATTTTCAAGGCGCGATCATCAAGCGGCTAACTCTGTGTCGTAAGGGTAGTTCTTTTCGTGTTTCTCGCCCAGTTCGAAGCATATGCAATCACTTTACCATGCCGCATCAACACACAACCCAACCCGATGCCTAATGCACGTAATGCCACCGAATAACCTTCTATACCTTCCTACAATGCTAACACCGGGGCGGACAACTGCCTCTTCGCCCGAAGCTCGCCGTATGCCTCTTTCCACCGAAACTTTGCCGCTTTCTCGCGTCAATTTGGTCGAGGTGCCGCAATAGTCGAGAAACCCCAACAAAACTCCCGTAATACCCCGCGCTAACTTAAAACACGGGACTTTGGCCGAGTGGTAGGCCTAAAGCTATGATTTGATCGTTTCTATTTTCGCGTGTCAACTCCGTATACCAAGATCCGACACAAATGTGCCCTAAGAAGGCTACCGAAAGTTAAGCTAGAATTACACTTGGAAAACTTTAGCATATAACTCGCGGTCCCTGAGATCTGGAGCATCATTCGTAAAATGAGTCCGGTGATCTTCGCAGCGAATACACTCGAATGTCATCAATAAACACAAAATCACAAACAGTTCGTGTGTATGGTCTCAAAATACTGCTCATCGTCTATGAATATTGCCGGGAATTCGTTAACTAAAGGACATAACTAAAAATTCAAAGTGCCATATCTGGTCCCGAACGCCGCTTAGAACATCTCTTCACGACTAACCTCGGTGATATCCGACCGCAAGTCAATCTTGAAAGTATCTCGGCTCCTCAGAATCGATCAAATAAACTTCATCTATTCTGGGAAGCGAGTACTTGTTCTTCATCAACTTTATTTCAACTGCCGATAATCTTTGCACATACGGAGTGAGCCATCCTTCTTTCCCTACAAATAGAACCGGCGCACCCCATGGCGGCATCTACTCGATGAAACCTTTGTCTAACAAATCTTTCAACCGCTCCTTTAATTCTCTAAGTTCTGCAGAGCCATACGATAGGGAGGAATTGATACGGGCCGAGTGCCCGGTAATAAATCAATAGCAAAATCTATTTCTTCTCGGGAATACCAACCTATCTCGGGAAACACATCGTGGGAACTCGCTCACTCACCGAATAGACTCGGAGTGTCGAGATTCTGCTCGGACATCCCGAACTTCGACTAGGTGGTAAATACATCCCTTAGTTATCAATTTCGCTTGAAGATAGGAAATAAACCTACCTTCGGTGTAGCCGTGATGCCTTTCCACCCCGCACCGCCCTCCCCCCGAGTGGAATCGACCGTCTCGTCCAACATTCTACATTGGCATAAAGCACAACACTAGCCAATCCATACCCATTATGGCATCGAAGTCTATCATTTCTAGCTCTACCGTATCTATCAGAAAACCGGCGGTCAGCACCTCTACCGTACACCCTCGGTAAATTCCCGCTAGCTACTATAGAGTCACCGACGGGCGTGATACCGAAAAGGGTCAGCCGTAATAATTCGTGCAATATTGAACTTTTGAGCCACAATTGGGGTAATATATGACAGACTGGATCCTGGATCAATCAATACATATAGGTATGAACGTATAGTCATCGCATCGGCATATATCCGAGACGCTGTTTGAATTGCGTTCTCGTAAAGGTATAAGTACGGCTGACGCGCGCACCGCACGAGGCCTCGATCTACCTCGGCCTCGCCACCGAGCTCGAGGGCCTACGCCGTTGAGGCCGCTGAGCTCGTGGCCCCCGTGCATCCCCGTCCCGACCGTCTCTACTTCCCGACTGTCGGGCACCTCTCATCCTGTGCCTCTTCTCGCTCGCAAATATAATACCTGGAGAGCTATATCTACAAGCTCGGTGTATTACTTGGCAAGTGTGGTGAGGGTGCAAATCTTCTCTCGCTTCTCCCCTCTCTCTCGCCGCGGGGAATCTACCGGTTTCCGGGAACCGCCACTAGGCTCGACTGCCCTCGACGAGCGTATCACTCGCCGCTGCTGTCAGGCTGAGGCTGGGGTCTAGGGGCCTGTCATAGTCGTGGGCTCCGGGGTCCTCTCCCGAACTCCTTGTATATCGGTTCCCGATCTGTCTTCGCGGCGCCGTTTTTTGGCCGGGTTCGCTCGCAACCCGTTGCCGCCGTCTAAGACCTCAATGGTTCGAGCAAAGGCCTCGTACTCTGGGGATATCCATGTCCTTTCGCAACGTAGCCGTCATACATGACTCGCATATTCCGGTTCACTCATGATAAATCTCGTGGAACTTCACTGCATAGTATCAACAAATGCCGGAGCATAACGGCTAAGGAGTCAAATCAGAAAGCATACTCGCGTACGCCCGCCGCTCTGGGACAGATGTAGATAAACCGATCCATCCGGGCCTCGCCGGACCCTCAGGCAACGATTCGGAGCGGCCTCCGAGAAGCCGGTCCGTGTGCCCAGGAAGACCTCCCTGTGACCTTCCCAACTCTCGTACCAATACACCTATGTCCCGTAATCAAACACCGTTACCAATACCGGTGGGTCACATGCATAACTCCGAAATCCTCGCATTCGATCTAGGAAAGTCCCGAGGGTCCTCTCGCCCGACCGACCCCGTGAATCAAGGGGGACCCAGCGGCCAAAATTCCCGACTGAACCGCCCGACTCCACCAAGACTCCCCGTCGCTACAGTGGTATCGACTCGGCGCCGTGTGGCCATCATTTGTGCCAACATAACTACAAGGCGAACTCTCCCCGATCCGATGAGTGCAGGGCACAGGAGCTATCTGGGGCGGTGTAGTGCCCAACGGCTCCCCGATGTGAGGGGACCGCCGAGATGGTTGTGATGAAGCCTTCTATGTCGCCCTCGTATCGGCCGACTGCTCCTGGAATCAGGCATCCTCGCCGGTGCCTTCTCCCCGCTGCTGCAGTCTAGTCTTCGCCCGTGGCAGGTGTCGCCATCCGCCATTCTTATCTCAGACAAAGAATACAATAAGTTTTAGGGACTCAACTCCTACACCGTATCGCTTCTATAGCACGACCGACCGAGAATGAAGAGTAACCATCCTATCATGCCTGCGCCTCCTTCGCCTATAGTATGTGGTGCACAACACATCCATAGATTAGATTCTACTTAGCACGGCTTGCGAACTCGGGACACGACCCGCTCCGATACCAAGTTTGTCACGCCGCGCCCGGGGGTATGATCGGGCACCCTGCCCTAGAAGGACCTCGGGACTACTAATCGGGGTGGGCCTAGGCATACCGCGCTCGCTTGTGATCTATCTCAGTTCCTAGAAACGAATAGGCTAGTGTAACGGCCGTAACACACTCTCCGGCCAACTAGCCTATAGCCACCGCAAATGCATCAACAGATAATCCTGAAACATTCTAATACCAAGGAACTATGTACTAATAAGGCCACTTAAGTGTCGCTCTATAGTCATCCTAAACTCACAATGTATCATTATAAGGCTATGTGACCGCAAGTCACCACTACTATCAAATTATGGCCCCCACACGGCCAACATAAGAACAAATAAACAACTATACAACCGCACGGCTCACACGACCGGCTCAACCGACCACAAGGAGATAATATATACACCGCAAGCCTCTATGAGTACTAATAGAAATGACTGACAGGCCCCGACCTACCCATACTGCATAACAAAAGTAAAAGAGCTACACTCGTGTAATCGACTGCATGACAGTGAGCCGATGACTTATAGCTACCGGAATACGAGGGATCGCTCTCGTCTATGAGTACTGCAGTAATGCAAATTTCACCGGGCGTAGTATCACTGGTACCGGTATGCAAAGCAAATCGAACATAATACAATCAAAACAACCGAATATAGATAGCATAATTCAGTACTCAGATAGCAAGAGATAGCTGGACCGAAAAAGCCGACATGAACCGGGCCGCTTTCCGTACTAATAAGGCAGGCATACCCGTAGTCGCTGATTCGCCTACGCCTAGTAGCTAGTATATAGCACATAAATAGATATACAAGTAGCAAGAAAGAGCCAATACCAACCTCATGTTTGATGGCGCCAAGAAAGCAAACAATCTATATACCCCTACCCGGTCAAAACCTACCAAAATAAGTCACTCCACTCATCTCGCTCACTAGAGCTCCTCTACCGCCCCCGGGTCTCCTGCCGGCCTTGGCCTCCGATACAAATCGTGTCCGAGTCCCAGGACTCGTACAGCTGTCTACAACAGATAGGACTGCCCCCGGAACACTCAACAGGCTACCTGGAATGTAGACTGTACCTATTCCTGGAACACTACCAGGGAATATCTCAGACCGGATGCACTGACACATACTCAACGTGGCCGCTCTGCATCGTAATACCGACGAACCGGAGCATGGGAAAGCTTCATCACATCTTCAAGCTCCAAGTTGGGATGGCATGCCACCCCTCTGAGGTGACGTGAAACCCACCAGCCAAAGGCGACACGACACCAACCTGGCGGCGAGACGCTCAATAAGGGGCCCTCACGCCACATCAAGTCTCAACAAACAAATAGCACATATAAATAGCAAGCATGTATAATCGAAAGACTATCCGAAATCCGATTTCTTAATTCCGATCTCTTCCGTACTATACCGATTCTTTTTACCGGACATTGAAATCTTTATTTATCTCTGTTTGGCTAATCTCGAGCGGGGTGGTACTATCTGTCTCAATGGCTAATCTCGTAGCCACAACTCATCTGCTCAATGGCTAGTCCGTACTGGGCACACTGCCTGCCTATCTCGATTTTACTTACTAACTTTTATTCTGAAAATATGTTTCTTTTTTATTCTACAACATGCTTGCTAATCATAAGCAATAGGCTATACGCACCCGGAATGCTAATCCCGCCCTTGGCGCATGCTTACTAACTTCCTGATCAATACGTATATGGCAACGCAAACCAGATTTACTAAACTTACTCAATATTCAACATTCAACTCCGAGAGTTTCAAATATGGAGTTTACTATGATTTATTTGGCTAAAACCTCAACTTGCCAAGAAACTACTTCATATACCTTAACCTCGAAGTTATCCGACCTGCCGGACGAGGCTCGGTCAAGACTCCCGCTATTTCTCCCAACCGCATTCATATATATGTCACTAGTAATAACACGATATTATACTCAAGGACGACGCTACTTTTCGATATAATTATGGCCTAAACTTAGCTTATCAAAACA
The DNA here is from genome assembly GCA_018107945.1 of Datura stramonium. Taxonomy (NCBI): domain Eukaryota; kingdom Viridiplantae; phylum Streptophyta; class Magnoliopsida; order Solanales; family Solanaceae; genus Datura; species Datura stramonium. The sequence continues at coordinate 10,825 of JACEIK010000972.1, read as the reverse complement.
CGGTCGAAAACTTGCTATTTTTCGTAAGTCCGTAAGGGAGAAGTATTCACTTTACGGCTAGGAGCACATAGACACTAGTTTGGAGCAATTTTACTTACCTTAGTCCGGTAGCTCGACGAGCCTGCCTACTGCATTTTGCAACAAAACTGTAGCAATGCTCCCCGCTGCTAAATACCTCGGTACTCGAGGTTAATTTGGGTTTGGACTATGTTTGGCAGCGTAATCAAACGATAATATATATCCCCTTCGTCTCTACTCTCGTTTTGCTGCGTTGGAAATTATTAAAATGTTATATCATCAAAAACCGAAGTGGGGTTTATATATACTTGCTCAATGTGACCACGTGTCACGGAGCTAACGCGGTGGCCCCCGCCTCCGTGACATGGCACTATCGCGGAGGGGCTCTCGCCCGGCTCCTTCCGCGATGGTTCGGGACAAAGTTTTACGTCCGATCTTTTCCCGCCTTTTCAGCACGTATGGCTTTCAAATATGCTAACCTACGTGCGAATAGGCTATCTAGACGCGAGAATCTTACTGGGGTGTAACAAAAAATGCAAAGGATCGCAAAAGAAAAAAATTGAGGTGAGAAAAAGATTAAAGTATGTGACAAAGGAGCTTCACGCGATGGCTCAGAGTCACGGAAGAGGGCCTCCGCATTACCCTCCGTGACACACAGGTATTATGGAATTTTTACAAATTCCAGAAGACCTACGCGATAGCTCCGTGTCACGAAGGGGGTGCTCCGCGTTACCTCGTGACAAGTTGAGGTGTTATTCGTTGCCGGGTCACACCGGTCACCGGGTGACCCGCGCAAAATCCTCCTTAACCCCGAAATCCTCATTTTTCCCATTTCCCACTCCTCCGCGACAAAACCCTAAAACTCTCCCCCAACGTGACGGACCTAGGATCCAAATTTCTTCAACTTTTCTTCGATATCATCGAATTAAAGGTATGTTCTTGAACTTAACCTCAATTTTGCCTAAATTTTTGATTTTTGAGCATGTGAGGTGAGTAAACTCTTTCAAGTGTAAATTGAGCTTGAATTCATTTAAGTTATCATGATTGATGTTCGTAGTATCGTTGTGATTATATGAACTCAATGAATGCATGTTTGATTGAATTTTTGTGAAATTGGTAGCTAGGGTTAGAAGTTGAATAGAAGAAACTAAAATTGGTTGAAATGTGAAGAAATTTGGGTTGTGCATGTTGGGTGAGGAATTATGCTGTGAATATAGATGAATAAAGCAATAAATGCGGATTTTCTAAGAACGAAATTGGTGAATTGCATGGTTGTTGTTTGAGAAACATTTTTGCTAAGTGCTATGTGATGCAATGGAATCGATGGTGGTATTGTGACATTGCATTTTAAGTATGAGTAGTACATAGTACTATTCCATCGGCTTATCCAATGCACGAAAGTAAATGTGATTGATAAAAAATTGGAACAACATGATTGTCTTGCCGAATGGTTTTAATTTCGTGGCTAAAGACTAAGCGAAAGGGGGTGGATTAACTTAACCCAACCTTAGTCGAAGCTAATTTTGACTTGAATAATATCAATGTCTTGCTTGACGGATGTGAACGTATGTCGAGTGTGCAAGATACAAAGGAAAGGGCGCATCTACACGGCACCGTAGAAAAATAATAAGGTTGGGAATGCTAGCCTAACAAAGACTGGGTTCCAGGGCCAACACCGTCAATACAACCCGATGGGTGATCGACGAAGGGAAGAAATGGTATGCCAAACACAAGGAGACCAAATACTTCCCCGAGGAGCACATTGCAAGGGAGCCACTTGCACTGGAATTCCCTAGAATCGTACAGCGTATTGACACCGCTGGGCCGAACTTCATCTTCGAAGAAGCCCAAGGAGTGGCACCCCATCCGATTGGGGAGTTCTACGCCAACCGGAACCCACTCCGCACTCACACCGTCAAGATAAGGGGCAGTGTTGTCACTCTTTGGAGCCCTATCACTTTATGCATATTGGGGCGCGGACAATGTACGCCCATGGGCCTCCCAAGAACAACATAACTCCACCCATGCGATATCGTACGATGTTGTGTGGAGCCCGTTCGACAGAGCGGTGGAGCAGTGCATGTGCTATAGGGCTACCATCGTACACGCCCTACTCTCAATGAACAGGGAAGCCAGGATTTGGCTTAAAATTGTGTTTCCCGCCGATCCCGGTGCACATGACACGCCACCCGGACGCGCGTGCTTGGTTTATTCCCTGATGAAAGGGATGGAGATTAATGTTGGGGCGGTGATCATCTCCGCCATGAAGAGTAGTCTGGCTTGCATCAAGGGCAAGGTGTACGGGTTCGGTGGGTTGTCGACCATTCCCCAGGGGACTTGATATCGAGGAAGAGGCCTTGGACTACATCCTGGCAGCATGGATAGCGTATTGGACATCACTAAACCAAGGCACACGCACAATACTCATGGGCCAGCTTCACACTACGCGAGCGACATGCTCGGGATGATCGCATATGGCCCGTATGTTCGGGATGCGATAAGCTGGGTAGCTGGGCATAGGCGGGAGGCTAGCAACAAGATTTAGTTGTGGTATCTCTGACTGGATACCTCTTCAGCCGAAAATGCTCTGCCTCTATGCCGAAGGGCCGCTTTTTGTGGAGTCAGATGATGATGTCCCCACTGACAGGAGACACGCCGTGAGGACTCCGGGGACATATTGAGTCGGATGAAGACGGGCGGCGATTCAGATAATGGGGACGAGGCAATTAAGACTGACGAAGAAATTGAATACTTGAACATCGAGGAGTTTCACCACCTACTTCTGTGTTATGTCAATTTTGTAACACTGTGGATGGTTCATTCTGGGCGGTAAAGGGGAGTAGTTAGTGGAAGCCATAGTTTGTTGTTGTTTATGTCATGTCTTGTTGTTGTGCCTCAGGGAAAAAAATGTGACCCCGTGATTTTGTGCGTATGTTTTGTATCAGAATCCTGCCGTAATGAATGTGAAGCTGTTGTGTGTCAGGTTGAGTTGTTGTTAGCTGGTTTTAAATATTTTTATTTTTTTTAAGAAATATTTTTTATCGATATTTTTAAAATTTTCGCTGAATTAATTTTATGATTGGGTTTCTCGTTGTTTTCAAGTGTTTACCGAGAATAGTCCTATCAACCTAAGTCGTAAATAGTGATTGTTCCCTATGATGGATGGATGACGACCGTCTTAAGGGAAATGTAGTTGATAGGAGTAGTTTTTTCTTTCTTTTATTTGTTTCCCAAACGGCCGCTACTTTATGGTTCGAAATTTTTTATTGCGTGTTGTACATTATAATTTAGAATGCAAAGGTAATTCGTATGAAAGCATGCAACTTTGTAAACATGTTGAGATACCTAGGCCATAGAGTTCAATTCGGTGTGATTGAGGCTTAATGTTGAATTCTTGTAATTAGCTGATTGAAGAGTCTGTGAATATGTCTTGAGTTAAGCATGTGCAATGAGTGTGAGGTGAGGTTTCAAATATTCCATGCTATTTTGGAAGTTGTCTAGAACTTTCCCGGTGTGTGTACGAAACGAAATGAAGGATGTATTGTAGGAAAGGATGTAGGCATTTCTTTGATTTAACCGAAAGTTTCTTCATTATCATACCTACCTTGAATGTACATCCTAGTTAGCCCATTGAGCCTTTAGCCTATTTTTTCTTTCGTCGAAAAGGTACAAACCGAGATTAACCCATTCTTTTTCATTATCCTTGGAATTTGATCCAAAACTCTTAAGCGCTCAAGAAAATAATTTTCCCCACAAAGGAGCCGAGGAGTGAGAATTGTGGAAAGAAAGGAAAAGCGGAAGTGGTGAAAGTAAAGAAAACGTCAAAGGTTCACTTGCTGAAATTAAATAAAATGAAGATGTATAACTAATCTTTGTTATTAAGTCGAGTGTGCTTAAAGAAATGGAACAAAAATAAAGAAAGACTTCAAGAATGAGAGGATGAAGGAAGAAACAATGTCCATAATGATGGTGGGATGTATTGAAAAATTGCTTAAGGAAGCTAGTTCTATTATTGGTTAGCCCAGCATTTACCGGTTCCTTAGCTTACATTACAACCCGTTAAGTCCTACGTGATCTTACATCACGCTTCCTTATATTAGTGGAGTAATACACTAGAGGCAAGCCTAAGGTTCATGACATGATGCATGTGAATTCTTCCGGGAGAGAGAGCGAAATCGTTTCAATTCCCCCGCATGTAATGTTTTGAGATCATATGATTGAAAAGGGGGAAATTCTCTTGTGTTGTGAGGGCAATACGCTGACGAGAAATTGAAATTCGTGTCTGATGTCTTGATCAGCTGGTTTGCATGAGTTTGCGAGATCGAGAGTCGATTCTGAGTCTAGGAGGTCTTAATGTGAATGTCATTGTATTGATGAGACTATGCATGTTTTCTTGATGATTTTCTATATTAAATAATTCCATAACCGTAGCTTGAATTGCCGACAGCCAAAGTAGCTATGTGTGTCACCGTATGAGATGTGAGAGTATTGTTCGAGGACGAACAAGGTTTTAAGTGTGGGGTAAGTGATCTTGGGAAAAATTATATGCCCAAGTGATACTCAAATGCTTCGTTTTGTCTTGTTTATCCATCGTTATTTGTGCATTCTCATGTGATTTGTAGTTAAAATGTGAATTTATACTAACCAACATGATTAGTGTTGTTTTGCTGAAAAATGTAATTTTAGGGTAGCTAAGATTCATGTTGGTAGAAATCGGGAAATGGACTCAAGCGAGCAAAGTGGTAAAGGTCAAGGAAAGCACTAAATATAGGGGCTCCGCGATGGAGTCGTGTCACGTTGCCATCCGGAGGCATTCTCGCCGATGTGTTATTTTGGAAAATTATGAAGGTCCGCGTTGTCTCCGTGACATGGGAGGCAATGCCACGCGATGCCGTGGCACGTTGGGGGATATTTACTCGGAACATCAATTCCAAGAAGGGCTAGCGACTACGCCAAGTGGCACATTGGGCTAAGCTCGTGCGTGCGCCGTGGCACGCCGAGGAGTAAATGCCGAGGGACTCCGATTCCGTAGAGGGTCTCGCGTAGCTCCGTGTCACGAGGCAAAGGTTCGCGATGCACTCTGTGGACACGCTGCTTGTTATTCCTAGAAAAAATTCCCACTCAGTATAAATAGCACACTTAGGTTCATTTTTACAATTCGTACTTAGTTGAGCAAGGACGCTGATTACGCGCAGCTTGAAAAAATTTCCAAAACTTCAGGTTCTTCTCACTCTTTCTCCTTTATTTCAATTGTTTGTATGATTTATACCTATTTGATGATGTTTAATCCACAAATGAGTGGCTAAATTCACTTCTTGCCGAGGTTAAGAACATTTGTAGGAATGTAATTGTTGACTATTTTGGTTTTTCATCTTTTCTTCCATTTGTTGTTCTATCAATTCTGTTCTACGCATTAATGTTCGTCAATGTTAATGTATATCTAAAGTCCAGCTTTATTTTGAAAGAGAAAGAAATTGGTGTTGTGAATTGGTAGATATGATCTTTTACTTAGTTTGGGAAAATTGAGAATTGATTTACCTTCGTAATGTAATATATCTCGAAAGTCGACACAATTACTAAGACGGCTTTTTATGGCTAACTCAATTTCTTTATCAGCGTAAATGTAGGCTAGCCGTTCATAATTTAAGTTGGGTAGAATACGAAAGTTTCTATTCATAGGCACAATTTGACTAGGCAACCTAAGGAAAGATTAACCGAATTGAATCGATAAATTACTTTCCTACATGTTAGTTTTAGCCTCGCATGCTCATTACTATAGTTCGACTCAATTTGTAAATTTTTTATTTTTTTTATTTTTTTTATTTTTTTTATTTTTTTTATTTTTTTTATTTTTTTTAAAGTTAGAGTTCATTAACACTTAAATCGATTATTACCTTGGTTCAGTCCCTGTGGGATTGATACTTGGCTTACTTTATCCATTTTACTACTTGTTCGACCACGTGCACTTGCGTGTAGTTGCGAAACCAGACCGAGCACTTTCCACCCATCTCCTCTCGGTCTGAAAAGTATGTATATTCTAGCTTTGCAATAAGTCTTGAATTTACCTATCCTCGGTTAGAGCTCAAGTTAGTTAGATGAGAGTTATTAATCTCAAATTGAAATTGTTATTCTCTTTTCATAACTTCAATCTTCTTGATCAGGAAAATTGAAGATACAGGCACGTTTCAACATTTGCAACCTCTAAAACTTTAATTAAAACGAAGAGAATAACAATCCACTCAATTCACCATTCAAGAATCACTATTTTATTATACCTACATTCGTTAATCCATCATGTTTCCCACAACCCTAGCTTAAGAGATTTAGCCGCTCATGTTTATGAGAAAACAAAAAGAAGATGTAGAAGAAATCATAATGAAATACTTACAAGAATACATAATTCAGTAGCAAATCTCCAAGACTATATTGAATCATAAGAACTTGATGAAATTTCGACAACTGTCAATTAAACTATTACACAAATTCTCAAAGTGAATTGTGCAACAAGACTACAAGACTATAATATTCGAATTCTACTTGATATGCTAGACTTAGATGCCAGGCGTGTTATGAGAGGGTATTTATAATAGTATATTCAACCTTCATTGTTCTGTCTTGGATTTGAATTGGGTTTTGCAGCTTCTATTTCTAGTAGAATTGGGATTTGACTTTCTAAACACTAGAACCATGCGGGGTGTCGCGCCTCTCATAGCGCTGCATCATTGATGCGCCACACTGGTGGGTGCACTAGAGTGGCCTGTGCGCTTCCAACTTGTATATACTCGTCTCGTCAATCCCATTTTTCCATTTTTGCTCTTTTAAACCTCAAACAAGCAAAAATTCAACACTTTAAGCCGTGAAAGCATCTAGTCATGTGCGTTAGCACTTTTTCACAAATATATCATAAAACACATGAAAACACACACTATTTGTTCTCAAAACAAAGTAAAGAATAGGAAAAATATGGCTAAGAAACGCATAAATTCATTATTCATCACCAGCCCACACTTAAACTATTGTTCGTCATCGAACAATCTACTATTTTCCTTCTCACATTCAAGCACAAAATGCACTCTACGAATAGGTCTAATTGCACTTAGGATCATTAGACAAATAAATAAAGCTCCAACAATTCACTCACATGCACATAGGATCAACATTACGATGTCAATATTCGAAATTGCTTAGCTTCTAGAACTAACTCAACAAGATATATTTGCCAACATAAATCATATGAAATTTAACAATCAAGATAGACCAAAATCTTACCATTGTTCCCCTCACTATTTGGAGAGATTCCCTTTTACACACAAGATATATAACAATTTTCACTTGGGAGTAAATAAACAATTTCAGTCACTCTCCCAAAGAACTCAACATGCATGCAAAAGACAACCCATATGCTTGCCCTCAGTGTAATACTCCACTAATATAGAACATTATATCAAGGATCAATTAGGACTTACAGTGGTTGTAATGTAGGCTAAGGGATGGGTAAGACCTATTTGTCCAAGACAGTGACTAATCTCCCTAAGCATTTAATATTTCACAACACTTTTGATTTTTTAAGCACATTCTTCAATCTCCTATTTTTCTCCTTATACCTCCTTTTATTTTTCAATTTACAACTTTTTGGCTAGTGGGGATTTTTCAACATTTCAGCTCACAAAAATTTTTCTTTTCATCTTTTTTTTCAAAGAACTTTCTTCTTTTTGTTTTCCCACTACATCACCATCCTTATTTAGTAACTCTCACCCTTTTCTATTCTTCTAACTTCTACATTTTTAGCTTTTCCCTTTTTTTCTCCACTTATGCTCCTTTCATGCAAAAATTTTCATTAAAGTGCTATAGGAGTCATTTGGATTAAATAAAGGTTAATATAACAAAAAGGGATTAAGGTTATAATATGGCTATCAAATGAATAGGCTAAGGCTCAAAATTGCTAACTAGGATAATCACATGAAGGTAGGTAAAATAGGATACAAATAGGTTACCAAAGAAATGTCTACATCACTTCCTAGATTCAACATCCTTATTTCATTTTGCACACACACCGGGCAAGTTTTAGACATCAAATTGCAAACATGGAGTATATCAAAAATACCTCACTCACACAATGGCACAATTGGCTCAATAATGGAAATCAAGATTACTTAACCACATATATTCATATTGCATGCATAACATAATTAAGCCCACATTTTCAAGTATAGGAGTAAAGTTCCAAAAGTCTAAGGGTTCCTACCTTTTTCATTCATTTTTGAGTGAATTTTTCAAAATCTAAATGATACCTAAGTGAAGCACCTAGCATTCGTAAGGCTCGAGTTCTTGTAATCCTAATGACTAATTTTTCCTTAAGACGGTCGTCATCCATCCATCATTAGGAAAAGTTATGACTCAATGACTAAAAAAATATAGATCCACTAATAGGTTTTAAAGGTGCCACGAGACCTAGAACCACGAATGGCTCCAAGTCAACACATGGCATATAGATAGCAACTCAACAGCATAAACTAAAGTGGAGACTGATAACTTAAACATGAATAAGTGGAAGTTATAATAACATAATGTATATTAAACAATAGCATCACAATACTAAATCTCAAAGCTGAACATACTATTTTGTGTCTGATTAGCCTCTACTATCTAATGAGATGTTGGGACAAGCCCCCAACTATCTCCAAGTCTGAATCAAAATTGACATGATCAACATAACTAAATAAATGTCCCCGGGAGATGAGGACTCACCCAACAGGGGCTAATTGGATTGAGAAGGAAGCGAGATATCGGCGAGACTGAGCTGGATCACCTAAACCTATATCATGAAATGATATAGCATAGAGTATCTGGTAGAAAGTACTTTGAATGTACAGAGTATGCAAGGTAAGAAATACATGCTTAGTAAATGTTAACTGAAATCATGCATACAAATATAAATCAATAGATCATGAGAGAAAGGACTACATGCTGAAAACTGTATCTAAGACATACATAGTCATAATCTGGTTATCATAAGTGAACATAGTGACGCAAGATTTAAAAAAAGAATTATATGACTTATCACAGTTGAAATCGTATGTAAAAACTCATAAATTGATCATTGGGTCAAATTTGTTGAAAACATAATGTCATAAGTCATTAACATGAGTAACTGAAATCATGAGAAATAATGGGAGGCTCGTCATAACCAACACCATAATATAGAGCTTACGTGATTGTCATGACCCGAACGTAGCCTCGGATCACAACACGGGACAAGGAGCCCCGAAAAACTCCAAGTTGACCCATGGCATGAACATACATCTAACTCAATCAAGTAAAGCGGAATACTTAACATAAATAACATAGCAAAAATGTTACCATGACATACATATAATAGAAATGCACTTCATACATGATAGCTGAATACTACACATAGTCTGAAAGCCTCTAACATGTCTGATGGGTTGATGGGACAACACCCCCAACTAACCCGACAAGTCTGAAACTGAAAGTAAAGAGAAAACTGATATCAGTTGGTCCTCGGGGAATGAGGACTCACCAAAGAGCTGGATGCTAATCTCCAAGACGATCTAATGACGGTGTTGGGTCTGAAGATCGGAGTCTGTATCATGAAACGGTACAACATAGAGTATGTAGTCAGTACGTGGAATGTACCGAGTATGCATGGTATGTAAAATGGACATCTAAAATACATAAAAGTTCATAAGAGGTCATAAGAGTAGGACAACATGCTCATAACATAAATACCATAATGTAACATAAGGCTCAAGGTTTTCAAAACATTCGTAATTCGTTCATCAGAATAATCATAAGGGAAACGTCATAAATCATAACTTGAGCAAAATAACATTGACATAAAAATGCATAAAAACATGCAGAACAATGAGAGGACTCGTCATAACCGACGCCATCATGATAGAGCCTTACATGATGCCCCAACTATCTCGCTCAAGTGGGCAGAGCCATCCCTGGCTTACCAGGCAAGGGACGTGCATTATGTGATATCACAAAAAAAAAAAAGATCCATTAACATTGTAATGTATCATCATGAACCTATGGCGGCACGTAGTTATGATACATCAGCGTAGTCCTTTAAATGCTGGGCTACTCGGTACTAGACACTGCTCCCAAAAACATGCACATTAGGCTCATACATAATCATAAATATCATTCATGAGATTCATGGCTAAATAAATATTTAACATTGTTGATGCCTATTTAAATACATGTTTAGCCATGAATGAAGGGCCCTTTAGTCAGCCAACATCATAAATCGATCAATCATGAAATCCTATCATAAATCAAAAATCATTCTTAAACATATGGGCATTTTCCAATACTTTATCATGCTTGCAAATGCTCAATTTACTTGAAAACATGATCAATAACATGGGTAACTTGAAAACATGCTTTTCATCATCAATAATTCATCATACATGAAGATTCACCATAAACCTTAGCTTTCATAAACTTCTCATACTTGGGCAATTTAAATTAAAAAGCTTGAAACATGATTTTAATGAAAAACAACGTAAAACTTGCCCATGAATCATAATACAATAGTAGAAATATATTTAAATCATACTCATGTAGAGACTTAGGAATTTCATGCATTAGGCTAAAACCCCATAGAATTAACATAGGAACTTCCATGATTTTGAGAGAGATTGGGCATGGGTGTGAAAGGATTCACTCACTCATAACCCTACTGTTCGGCTGTCTGGATGACTACACGCAAGTGCACGTGGTCGAACAAGTAGTAAGTGGCTCAAGTAAGCCAAGTATCGATCCCACAGGGACTGGA
>JACEIK010000971.1:273545-287324 GCA_018107945.1 Datura stramonium | reverse complement strand
CGCTCCTTGAACTCATCCCATACCTTTTTTTGTATCAGATGCATATATGATGCTCGACACAAGTTCTGGTGATACAGTAGCTCCTATCCAGGATAGTACGATCGCGTTACATCGCTCCCATAGACTTGCCAAACTCCCTCTGTAATGCTCCTTTCTACAGCTTTCATCAATGAATTCAAGTTTATTCTTCCCTAGCAGAACCAACCGCATTGATTTACTCCACAATGTATAGTTCTCTGGACCTGTTAATTTGATTCCAATCAAGGCTAATCCTGGTGTATCTGAAGGTTGTAGGTGTAGCAGATGATGAAAATCGATTTGCTCCTCTGTTTCTCCTTCTCGATGTAAGTGATTTACTGTGTTGTTGAAATCTGCCATTGTTACCGCTATTTTGAGCTTGAACCAGTAAAATCTTCAAGCAATCCCCGATCGCTACTCTGATACCATGTAAGTTTTGATAATTTCACAAATCTGGTAGGGTAGAAACCATAACCAACACTTCATTGCAATAAGAATGGAGGTTTACATCAATCTAGAAATCAGAAATCTCAGTTATGTTTACAAAGCTATAGCATGCCTTATATAGGCTTACAACCGACTTCAACTAACAAATGAAAAGACCCAACTGCCCTTATTAGTTATAACTAACTACCAGCCGTCAACAACTGTAACTAACTAACTACCAACTAACTTCAAGTATTATCTAAAGGTCTAATTATAAAGGAAAGGGCCAAGTATTGACACAACTAAATAATGGATATAACCCTCATCTTTTCCTAATCTTCGTAGTTTCTGTCCCCTTTCCTCCGTTTCTTCATCCCCAAAAGGGCGAGCTTGTTTGATTTTTAAAATTAAATTTCTAAAAATATGGAAGACTGAAAATCCTCTCCTCATCTTAAATATTTTATTGTCCAACAAACACAACCATGTAATACATTGATTGCTCAAGTAGATTTTAGACAATCCATGATTGATGTAATTATTTTGAAAGAATACCCTTATCAACTTGCGTATAATTCATATCACTAAAGGGTTGCCTACAAAATAACAAGATATTTAGCAAATTGAGGTGCAGGTATATATTAATAATGTACCTGAAAATAACAAACATCTTTTTGCTGATAGAAATATCCATTTAAATCCGATCCTAGAGAAACACAAGCAACATGATGACATGATTATAAATTATAAAAATCTTTGTTTATCACTTTTATTATCAATGAGAAGATTAAATTGTTCAGCGCAACAGTGGCTCCAAGTAAAGTTACAACATTGATTTTATGCATGCATCTTTATAACCCACTGTAAGATAGATAACATAATCGATAGAAATAAAAAATGATCTCCGGCAGTAAGGTTCAAGTATGACAAAGTAGCTTCCTATGAACATGAATAAAGGAAACTTCATGTTATCCAATGCTAAAATTACAAATTTTATTGGACTCATTATCCACAACATCTTGAAAGTCGGTGTATCTAATCCCGCAGCACAAGAAAATTACGGCATAACCAAAAATATAACACAAGCTTGCTATGAAATTACTGTAACTTTAAAAAGCTCACCAAAAATCATGTTTCTCAACTTTTGAACTTGTTTTTGTTACCTCTTGTTAGCTTATTCATGGCTGCAAAAAATTGGACAACCAAGCGATATTTAGGTATAATATGTTAATTAAGTCATCCTAGAATCAAGGGCGGAGTCAAGATGGCGAAAGGGGTTCATTCGAATCCCCTTTGTTGGAAAAATACGTTATATATGTAGGATAAAATATCAAATTTATTTGTATATATTGCATATTGAATCCCCTTGATACAACTTGAAAATCTATTTCGAATCCCCTCGATAAAAATCTTGCCTCAAATACTAACTTTAAAATAAAGACTATCTTTCATGTTTCTCACTTCTCCTCCTCCATACATTTCAAGTCAGCAATCTGTAAATTATAAGAAGAGTAGGAATTGTAGTAATATAATATATCTCTATATCACATTTTTATACCAAGTAAAATCTGCTATATAATAATATAAATGATATGGTCAATGTACTTGAGGCTATTTTCTATAACTAAATATTTATTGTGTAACACGTAAAAATCTGATTTTAGTCATTTAAGTGGTATCCTATTTTTAAGTAGACATATATACTTATTACCTATACCCTGTCAGTGATACTATCTCTCATACTTCTTTAGAGTAAATTATTTAACACATGAAGAACATGACTTTCTCACATTCATTATAGATATAATTAAGAGTTACCTGACTTTGAATAAACTGTCAAGAAATGCACAGAACAATATAAGAAGCACCAGAAATACACGGACAATATAAGCCATTGGGATTATTTTTCTCTTCCAATAATATTACCAACTGCATTTCGATCATTCTATCTTTATACAAAAGCTGCGAGGAATTTTAAATTTTATAAAATTACACTCTGTTCCATTACAATTTACAACTAAGGGGATATATGCATTAAAAGAGGCCTTTATAAGAGTAGAAAGTAAAGCAGCAAAAAACAAAGATTGACGGCCCAAATTAAACTCAAATTTTAACACAGAAAAAGATTTATCATCAAAATTTTACCAAAGATATGAGAGAAGCTTGCTCTGGAATTACTACAAGTTTCAATAACTCACCAAAAATCACATTTCTAAACTTCTGAAATTGTTTTTGTTGACTCTTGATATTGCATCACCATTTTGAAGAGTTGTATTAATATGTTTTCTTGTCCATCAAAGAGGCAATTTGCTGCAAATTAAAGGAAATCGGACAGTAATGAAGATTTTTTGGGATATGCAGCTCGTCATAATTAAATAGAAATGGTATCAAATTTTATTATTGAATCCATATCTCTTCAAAATAATTTTTGACAAAGGATGTTATCTCTCATGCATGTCATAGTCTTACATATTCAGGACTTATGAGCTCACCTATATGAATTCAGTTGTTACCAAAAGATCAATATGAATAAATATCCAAAAAGTATCAATTCAATTTAACTGAGCATTTTAGCTTTAACTAAATTTAACCTAATCATTGTCAAGTTAAGTATTATTCAACTTATTGTTTTGCTGCTAGTGTGTAAGACAAACTAAAGTATTACTCCTATTATTTTTCAACTTTAAGGAAGAACAAAAGTAAGTTGCCAAATGCGATGAAAAACATCTGTTAACAAATTAACCCAGTCATAGGACATCCTAGAATGGCCATCAACGAATCGGGTATCCTATAAAAGTATGTATGACATATCAAAGAACATTGATAGAGGATGAAGAAAAAGAAATCAAAATCTTCAATAATAGTCGTTGTATCATGCCAGATCTTCTATTTGAGAGTTAGTTTGAGTATGGAATCGAAAGAGAATCAGAAAATATAGATGGATGATCTTAATGGCTGAGATTAAAAACAAAAGCAAAATAAAGAAGATACAATTAGAGAGATCAAATGATTTAAATAACCCAGTATAAATTAGAGATTAAAAAAGAAGAAGAAATTCACCATAAGATCAACCAAATAAAAAAAACAATGAAAAAAAAAGAAATAAAGAAAGAGGGACGATGAAAAAACTCCAATAGAAAGAGACTAAAGAGAAGCAGAAGAGGATACAAAAGGACTACAAAAGGAGTATGCTTGCTATCACTATCTTTATTCATGAAACCAGCTTGCTGCCACAGGGTATAAAAGAGAATACATTTCATATAACATAATAAATTTAAATTTTTTTAATTTACTATTCTGCCTTTATTAACAAAATTTTACCCTTAGATTCAACTTCATATCAACATTGATATAATTTGTGTATACATTAATTGAATACCCACACTATCTGGTATCCATAGGACTGAATGATCTCATTTTATTTTAATTTTAAATTCACTTCTAATAAAGTTATCGATAAACTTTTTAATTATTTTTGTTTGGTCATTGGTATATTCTATTTTCATGTTAGATTTAGCTCTTTTTTTGAATTTTGTCTTTTTTGACATATCAATATTTCATAAAATCTCATTCCACTTTAGTTTTCTCTGCATATCAATTTTTTGAATATGATCACTCGAACTCTAAACTCTAAACTCAGGACTATAAACATGTATAACTTTAAATCTTAACTTCTCAATTCAGAGTGAACGATTGAAAAAGAGTTACTGCAATGTTTCATGTTCTTTTAGAGAGCTTTATGAAAATTTTAACTAATTTAATATGTTAGACAGTGTTTAATCTTTTTTTGAAATAATAAACTTTATTAGATATTAATTTCTCAACACGTGTATGTCTGTATCAAGTAGTATATGATTTTGCAAATTAATAATAACATTTTAAAAAAATGCTTTAATATACATAACAGAATAAAGTGCTAAGTTTTTGTGAATTGTCAATGTGAATCCTCAATCGATGACATCTTTATCAAGATCAAGATAATTTAAAATCATCTCTAACTTATAAAGATGGATTATCAAAATTGAATTAGGTACACATTTTTACTTTTATTTAATTAGATTTTGTTTTAATTTTTAAATGTAAAATATAGAATGATATATTTTCACAAATTAAAAGAATTGTGCATACGGAGTTTCATCGATTATTTGCTTGATTTTGCCTACTGACTTTCTCTTATAAGTTTGCTTCTTGGATTTTAGACATATTATTGAGGAAAATGCATAAAGATGACTTTGAATTTGAATTGAATTTTCAATAGCACACTTAATTTTTGCGAGAGTTCTGTTACCTTTAGTTTATTTGAAATGAAAGTATTACCACATTGATATTGCAAAAGAATATGCTCACTCTCCGGCAGGTGTCTGAAAGGCAAAAAATGAATTAAAATTTAATTGATTTGTACACATATAATTTTTGATTGAATATTTAGTAATTGATTATGGTTAATAATTATTTTAACTATCATATTTTCTTAAACACCATCCCCTCTAAAGAGAAGTCAGAGCAACTAGGGAAGGCAACGGGATGGGTGAGTGCGAGATGGGACGGGACATGTTTGTAGCTATGAGGGGCAGGGCGGTTTAAGACAATGCGGATCTGGGCCAGGTGCAGGGCGAACTCAAATAATAATTTTCAAAATAATGTGCGGCAATGTGGGTTGTGTATTTATACGAGTTAAAAAAAAACTAATAACTAAAAGAATTGCTTCAAGTGTATTGTACAGAGAATAGGAATTTAAACTAAAAAGAATTGATCAAATAAAGTGTAAATATATATGCAAGTACACACAGATTGTGAAAAAAATATGGAAGATACCTTGTTAAATTTGTGCTAAGACGTTTAAAATATTCACGACATCAACAACTCAGTCTTTCCATTCTTCACTTCATTCTTGATGGATCTAGAACTAATCTCTTTCTTTCTCAATTTCAAAAAATATATTCACACAACAAATTAGAACTATACTGTCACATCTCAAATTACTCCCTAGATATGATTGACACCCAGCACACACCACTGGTTAGGCGAACTCAATTTTCGTACATTGACTATTAGCTCACAATACATAATAAATTAGGTATGAATTCAAATAATATCTCAAATTATTAATTTAAACCCAAATCCCATACTAAACCATGGAGCATCTAAATGAACTACAAAAGTTTCGGGTGTGTAAACCCAATAAGAAAACATTGATAAATAATTGATAAAGGCTCTTTTAGAAGCCTCTATGAACAATGTGGTGGCTCACCTTAGCAACTGGATCAACTCCAGCAAATTCGTCAGCAACTAGTTTCGTTTTCACCAACAGTATCTGCATGAACATGCAGGTAAAGAGTGAGTTATACGTAAATATAACTCAGTAAGATCCTCGACTCGCAACTTTAAATACCCCTAGAATAAGTGTTAGAAAATACAAACACACCACAAGCACATGAATATTATGCGCAGGGATTATATTATAATAAAAATTTCAACAAAGATACACATTTATTTATCAAGAATACTATATATTTCAATAAAATTTATACTAGGTCTTGTCATAAATAACAGTTTCAACAATTAAACCTACACCACGAGTCCACGAAAGCATACACAATGTGTCAAACATATTGGGAAGCATACACAATGCTCAGTATTGTCAAGAATCATACACAATGTCCAATACTATCAAGAAGCATACACAATGCTCAGTATTGTCAAGAAGCATACACAATGCCCAAATATATTAAGAAGCATACACAATGCTCAGTATTGTCAAAAAGCATACACAATTTTCAATACTGTCAAGAAGCATACACAATCCTATTGATATCAAGAAGTATACACAATGCCCCAATCTCCACAGTTCACAACCGTATCACTCCACGAAATAAATTTATAAAGAGAGTCTTAGTATCTATAAACATAAAGTATATGCGGTTGGCCTCAAAGACCACCAATTCTGCCAAGCACACGCTCGTTCCAACACATGGACCAAACAGATAAAACACATTTTCTTCTAAAAACAAATTTGAAAAGTAAGCATTCAAAGCTTAAAGTATCACTTACCTCGAATTCACAACTCGAACACTCTTTTCAATAAATTAGAACTTCATTTTCAAGTCTCTGGATCACCTCAAACTACACAAAAATAGGTTCAGAATGGTAAAAAATTCTTAGGCAAATATTCTCTTAATTTTTAACGTAAGCCAAACTTATGGTCAAAAGGTTGACCTAAAAAAGTCAATTTTGGTCAATGGATCAAAATTTTTGAACCATACCACCAACAGATTCTCCTCGATGAGAGGATTCCAGAATACTATTCAAAATTGAATTTTAATAACGTTTGCCCTTTCAAATTAATGATTTAGGTTGAAAAATCCTAGGACTAACTTTTCTCAATTTCTCCATGTTTACACCATAAAAATTTATCCATAATCACATGATAATCTCATAGAAAAGTATAGAATCATTACCTTGATGATTTGGGATGAAAATCCCTTTCTTTTCCTCTCTTTTTCTTTCTTTCTTTTCTTTTCTTGCATTGCGTTTTTTTTTCTACTTGAGCATTCTTTTTTGTTGGTTCTTCCAGCATCACTAGTTCTTTCTTTTAATTAGGCTTTGCCTTTTTTTTAAAAAAAAAATAAAATTACCAAATAACCCTGAAATAATATAGGTTACCACTTAAAATAACGTTCGTCCTCGAATGTGGCCAAAATTTCTATCGAAGTGTCAAGATATGAACATTCACTACACATGTCCCCTTCGTATCCTCAAATAGTCTTTCATAGCAGATAGTTCTACTATAATATTTTGGCTCATAAAATACTTCTTTGACCTTAACTAAGAAGTCCTATGTTCAAATACACAATAGTGACTTCCTCAATAGCACAATTCACATTTACTGGCATTATCTTAATCTAAATAATATCAGTCAGGTAATAAATGTTCTCTCAGACGGGTTCACATAATATAACATGTACCGCAAGTAGCATAACAAGTCTCCTAGTTATGATAACAACCTATTACACAAAATCTTATATCGACAATATGCTTGGTCTCCAACTTTTCTTCTTTCAATATCTCACATAATACCACTAATGGTAAAAGAAACTTCTATAAACATGCAATCACCAACCATAAGTTTAGTTCATGAATTTTTCTTGTCCGTAGAGAGCCTTTACTTGCTCTGAGTAGTATTAAAGTATTTTTATTCCAAATCGACCTTATTCAAGTCCTCTTACACTAACATTTTTAAAAAAAGGAATATGCTCTGTCTTCTCGATTCCAACTTATTTAGTAGACAACATTTGCACACCATACCTCTAGTTAAGTAACCTTCATCAACCTCAATTATCGCGCTTGTCTATTAACAATAGATATTTGACCCTCCTCGTCAGTCAACTTTTCATTAAGTTTCACTTTCTTAGGTTAAATTATGTATTACCATGAACGTATTGTCTAATCATAGATACGAAAATATAGAATGTACGATCGAAAATCTCTTTATACCAATCAAGTATATATTCTACTAATTTGATTCAATGCAATTCTCATACGTACCAACATAATTTAAGCTTTATTTATTTTGATTATCAAATCTCATAACTTCCTTTATGGGGTCAAAAGCCTTCTATATTTTTTGTATCGCCTCTTATGATCTTCATACCACTAACTCTCTTATCTTTATTGGACTTTTGTTTGCTTTAAGTAGTCCAAAGTTGTTTAGTAGGAATGCAACTCTTCCTCTTTTTGTTTTTCAATGCTTGTTGGACCAACTTTGAACGCAATAGTTGTGACTAACCAAGTTCAAATCATCAATAGCAAACGACACCAACATCCTTATAAAGCCTCAAACAACAAGATTCCTATACCAAATTAGTAACTATTATGAAGTACAACCTCGATCAAAAGCAACTAATCATTAATATCCATTTGGATAGTGTTGAGAGGGGATACCAATACTTATTTATGTTTTTATTGTGCAAGAACACACTCAAGCACCACAAATCTCATCCAAACATTCTTACATTCTATAGTAATGGAACACAATCAAACTGTAACACCCCAGAAGTCCCTAGGATCAGACCCGAGAGTTTAAATAGAGAAATCAGATCAAACTGCACAAAACATAGAACGAGTCTTCAAGTGACTCATTTGTTCACTTAACGACTCGTTAAGTGAGTCGTTGGTTGCAGGGTAGCCAAGGAATGCTGAAGCTAGAAGTCTTAACAAATTGAGGTGACGAGCCATCCAGTCACCTAACGAGTCATTAAGTGACTCATCCAGTGTGAAGCAGAGATGAAACCTAAGATTCTTAAGGGTCAGGACGAATCCTTAAGTAACTCGTCAAGTGTGATGACGAGTCTTCAGGTGAAGGCATCAAGCTAAGATAAGAAAGTGGAAATTTGGTCCAGTGATGAAGGGAGGTCAGGACGACTCATCAAGTCCCCTAATGAGTCGTCCAGTCACTCATGGTGACTGGTAGTATCCTATTTCTTATCGAATCATTAGGGGCGTTTTCATAATTTTTAAGCTCATAATCCCTAAACTATGTCGTTTTAAGCTTGAAAAAGAGTGCTTTAAGGGAAATATTCACCCTAGAACTTTCATTCTACTCCTAACCCTCTAATTTGAAGATCAAATCGCTCAAGGCTCACAAGAACAAGCCAGAGTTCTTCACTCTCATCTTTTCAAATTCTCTTGGGGTTACAAGCTAAGTCAAGAAATCAGTGAATCAAGGTATGTGAGGTTCATCAATGAGGGGTTTTTCCACCCTCAAGCCCCTTATCCAATTGAAATCATGATCTCCATTCCCTATGTCCTACTTTCGATTTTCTAGGGCTTTATTGGGTATTGTTCAATTTCTCCATGATTCTCCTATAAGTTTAGCTATCTTGATTGAATTGATGATTCTATGATTAGGGATTGTATTTCTATCAAGTCTTTCATGAAATTACTATGTAGCATAATTATAAACTTTCCCTTCTATTAAAAATCTCATGATTTTCTTATGATATCAACTCTCAAGTTTTAAGTTATGTATTATAATCATGATGTATGATTTTTACGAGAACTGTTCATGAATTTATGAATTTCAAGTTGATGATTTTCTCAAGTATGCATAGCTCTTACAAGTATCATGTTTATGTTCATGGCTGACCCACGAGCCTCTTTTATGACTAGTTCAAGTATTTCAAGCATGTTCATGTATCTTATGGTTTAACTAGCCCATGTACTTCAAGTATGTTTCATGATTACAATATGAGTCATGTGTATGTTTTTGGAAGTAGTATCTAGCACTGAGTAGGTTGGGGGTTCCGGGAATCTAGGCCTCAGAACTATGTGCCAACATAGGACTATACTCATGTTAACCCTACGGGGTCTCTTTAGTGATCACGCCATATTATTGTCCTTTCTTGGCAAGCTTGGGGCGACTCTACCCACTTGAGTGAGATAGTTGGGGCATCATGTAAGCTCTATCACAGTGGTGTTAGTTATGATGAATTCTCCTACTGTTTCTTATGATTTTATGCATGTTCATGATTATGATAATTTGGCTCAAGTCATGTTTTACAAGGTTTCCCTTATGAACATATTTATGACTAGTTTATGAACTGTTTTGAAAACCTTGAGCCCTCATGACTAAACTATGATTATTACTTAAGGGTTGAAACATCCTACTCTCATGAACTCTTTATGCATTTTATTGGCATGTTTTACTTACCTCACATACTCAGTACATTCAAAGTACTGATCGCACACTCTATGTTATATCATTTCATGATATAAGTTCGGGCAATCAGACTCAGTCGCGCTATTAGCCCTGCTCCTATATCAGTCTAGTTCAGTCCCTGCTTGGTGAGTCCTCATCTACCGAGGACACTCTTCTATTTATGTGTGTGTCTTTTTAGTTTCAGATTTAGCATACTAGTTGGGGAGGTTGTCCCATCAGTCCATCTATGACTAGAAATTTTCAGACATACATGTGTTGGTTGACTCAGCTGTTAGATTTGTCACTCTTGTTTTTGCTTTATGCTATATAGAGTTCCGCGTATTCATGTTTAAATTTTAATTTTTCCACTTTAATTTATGCTCTTGAGTTTTTATGCATATGCCATGAGTTATCTTGAAGTCATCCGTAATTCTAGGTCCCGCATCTCGATCCGGGGTCCAAACTTGGGTCGTGACACAAATATTCCAACACAATGCTCTCACGCAAGGTAGTACTAGAACGCAGACTTATTCTTCTACATTTCAATCACACGTATGATAGTTCTAGACCTCTATACACTCCTCCAAATTACTCTCGTGTACGATAATGCTGGAACTTATCCATACACCCTTATGTAACATTCTCACATAAGGAAACACTGGAACACATCCGTACACTCCTACATAATACTCTCATGTACGACAACGCTGAAACACATCCATACACTCCTGTGTAAATATTCCACTACTCTTACTCTTGTCACATATGACAATATGAGCATCTCGTACCATTGCACCATCTCTGAAAACGTATCGCCACATAGGCTGGTATGATGTATAAGTAATTTAATTTGAATCAAGTGCTCAATCTTGCTAAGCCTATCAAGCTCACCCAATCTACGATCACAACTATCTGAATAATTGTGTAGGCCAACTACAAAGTCTACAGTGATTGGTTTTTTTTGGAGACAATCCCGTCTGCAGTGATTTACTAATTCTTTAACACTTGTATTTAACCTATGAATAGTTCAAACACATAAGAATAATATTTGTAATACTCCATAACACTATCTGCCAATGTTAGCTCACTTTCTTCGACCTGAATGCATATTTATGAATCTCGAAAGTATTGAATATCATAAATATTATATATTTTTGAGTACTAATATCCTTAATTCAACCACCACAAGTGCACACATATTAAACCCTCTAACTTTAGTGTTTCTTTTTTACCCACTATCAAGCAACCCCCATGCCTTTATATCTATCAGTAACTCTTAATAAAGCCATTTCATTTGCCCCGATCACCTTTTTTTGCTCCAATGAAGACAAATATATCGTAACATATGCTAGCGCCTTAGTGCGCATAATACATAAACTTATCACCATTTTACTAGATAATACAATACTTTAAACATCATTACATAAAAATCAAAATTCATATTTCTAACCTTCTGTATTTAATCAATATTATCTCGATGTTCATAAAATCGTCTTCAATAGCTTCACATACTTCTTTCAACTATGAAAATATTCTCTTGTGTCATTAGTGAAGATAATAAAAAGAATGCTAACAGTTTGAATATTCAGTTCATCTAGTCCATGACGATTACTAGATTTAACCACAAATCACAATAAGTCTTAAACATGTATTCAGATTATCCAAACCTTTATTTTTTTCTTCTTCTAATCAGATCATCTCAATCACAATTTTATCTTGTAATAACAAATAACTATAATTGAGGACACAATTATCTAATATGGAAAAAAATACTTGCCCTTCATGGCATGCTAAGTCATTTATCCTTTATCAATAAACTCTGCACGATTCACCGTTCTTCTTAATAAACCAAAATAGAACACTTCAAAGGACTATATTGTTATTCGTAATCTTTTAATCTTGAAGCCTTGCAACCCTTTTTTTTCGTTTCATTAACTTCATTGAGTCATTTTGTGATATCGAATAGAAATAAACTATTTTTCGATAGTGTATCTACACCCAAGTTTTTCTCTCTATCACATTGTACATTGTGTAGGCTCTCAAAAATACATTAGTAAACTCATTAACCACTGACACTAACTGAATAGTCAGTTACTCAACTCTATTGCCCCAAGTTATAGTTAGATACAACACATATTCCTCACTTATCATATATAAAGCTTTTTGGTGGGGTAGTTTGGTCCGTAGGCATACAAAATGAATCCATTATATTCAATACTAGTGTCACGCCCCGAGCCTACCCCCTGGACGTAACACGGTACTTGAAGTCATAGGTGACCCCAAGTCAACTCCTGGTCTATCATACACTGGTATTCTAAGTAATCATACACAACGGAAATTTGAAATATTACATAATAGCATTTATGAAAATTAAAAACTGAATATAGAGATTTAAAATATCTGAGAATCTGAAATCAAGTCTCGACTAAAAGCCATCTAACTGAGGAGTTTCTGGAACAAGCCCCCCAACTAACTCTAAGTCTAGTTGAAAATAGTAAAGAAAATTGAAATGAAGGAATAACGCCCTCGGAATACGAGGACTCACACTTCTGCTATTGATTTAAGAGAGATCCGGAAGAAATCGGCTAACGACGTTGGGTCTTCGAACCTTCAGCTGTATCATGAAACGATACAACATAAAAGTATGCGTCAGTACTTTGAATGTATTGAGTAAGTGAGAGAAGCATAATGATAAATATATAGATGACTGAACTAAAAAGACAGGCATTGACCAACTGATAAACTGAACTGAACAATCTGAAGTAGATTGAGACGGTCAAGATGACCCTTTCTGGTGGTCAAAGACATGCCCTAAGTCTGAAATTTTATGAGTTTGAGATACTATACTAAACTGAGCTGAGCTGCTACAGCTTAAACTGAATTGAGCTGCTTATTCTGAAACTGGACTGGACTGACTAGTGGGAGAGTCTCTAATCGGCATATAACCACGTGAGCTATACGTGGAGTCCAATGTATACACCCCATCGGTAGGACCCAATATACCTTGCCAGGGTATAAAGGCATGAACTGGGTGATCACAAATGTCTAGGGCCAATCAGGCCAAGTAGTACTATAACCTACGCTGGCAACGTAGTTCTGGGAACCTCGGTACGCTGGAACCCCGACCCGCTCGGTGCTAAGTCCTACTCCCACTGAAAAACCTAAACTGAACTACTAGACTGATCCCTCGAAATTGGGGTCCAAGACTAGTCAGGGGCATATAATTGAAAGTACCCTGAGAGCCTTATCGGTACAGATTCTGAAACTGAGTTCTAGACTGGTCAAAACTGCTTATCTAGAAGCATAGTAACCGTCTAAGAACAATTGAAATCTAAATTGGGGTCATGAGGCTAGTCAGAGCTATATAGATAAAATGTCATGACTGCCTAAGTGGATCAATAACTGAATTCTGAATCTGATTTTGATAACTGAAGGCACCACTGACACCTCAAGAAAAGACTGAAGTCAAACTGATCAGTTGACACTTTCTGTAAAGTTTTGAAGAGGTTCTACATTCTAACTGAACTAAACTACTAAGCAGCTAATAGAAAACTCAACTTATTCCAGCAACACGGGAATTCCATAATATATCATAATCTTAATAATTAAAGAGATCTCATCTATCAAGGCTAAAATCATCT
>JACEIK010000971.1:181802-265376 GCA_018107945.1 Datura stramonium | reverse complement strand
CATTCCTCTACTTCACCAACTTATGAATTAGTTCCTCAAATTCATTAAAACCTACAAAACAAGGAATAATCATGTTGGTTAGTACATATATTCACATTTACATAAAATTACATGAAAATGTATAAAATAAATTAGATAAACAAGACTAAATTAAGGTATAAAGCATCACTCGGGTATGCTATTTTGCCCGAGATCAGCTGCTAGAGCTAAAACTGAACTGAGCTGCTTATTATCAAACTGGACTAGATTGACTAGTGGGAGAGTCTATAACCGACATATAACCACGTGAGCTATACGTGGAGTCCGATGTATACACCCCACCGGTAGGACCTAATATACCTTGCCAGGGTATAAAGGAATGAACTGGGTGATCACAAATGTCTGGGGCCAATCAGGCCATGTAATACTGTAACCTACGCTAGCAACATAGTTCTGGGAACCTGGGTGCGCTGGAACCCTGGGCTACTCCCATTGAAAAACCTAAACTAAACTACTACGCTGATCGCTCGAAACTGGGGTCCAAGAATAGTCAGGGGTATATAACTAAAAGTACCCTGCGAGCCTTATCGGTACATATTTTGAAATTGAGTTCTAAACTGGTCAGAGCTGCTTATCTAGAAGTGTCGTAACCGTCTAAGAACAATTGAAATCTGAATTGGGATCCTGAGGCTAGTCAGGGCTACATAGCTAAAATTTCATGACTGCCTAAGTGGACCAATAACTGAATTCTAAACCTGATTTTGATAACTGAGAGGCACCACTGACACCTCAGGAAAAGACTGAAGTCAAGCTGATCAGTTGACACCTTCTGTAAAGTTCTGAAGAGGTTCTACGTTCTAACTGAACTAAACTACTAAGCAGCTAATAGAGAACTCAACTTATTCCATCAACACGGAATTCCATAATATGGCATAATTGTAATAATTAAAGAAATCTCATTTATCAAGGCTAAAATCATCTTATCAATGGAGTGTTTACTCAACAAATATATATATAATAAGGATTACTAGGAAATTCAGCCCAAAACATACTTTATACAATAGACGGAAATTTAATACGTAATAATCATTACTCGAAAGTTTAGGGCTTAAATCACTTTGGCAAGGATAACAACAATATATTTAGGAACTGCTGAAGATCATATGAATAGTAAACGTGTCATATAATCCCAATTGAAATTAACGAAAACCAACGTGAAAATTTATTCATATTCGAAGAACTCAGGGCTAAACTGATAGGGAAATTATGGGTGGATATTGGGGGACACAAGGGAAGGACAATTCCCTTGTTGAATTTTCACATGCCTGACTAAAATTCTCCCCAAGAAGAGGACTTGAATTGCTGCAATGGAGTACAACCCTATGCTTGCTTGAGAGTTTTCTTGAGGAATTCTTCGATAGTTTTTCAGAGAAAGATCGTGGGAATGAGGGGAGGAAACGTTCAAACCCCCTAATATGTATAAAAATATGTCCAAAACGACGTAGTTTAAAGCTTAGGAGAGTAAAAAATTACTTAATAGCCTTAGAAATTCGCTGGAAAAAAATGCCAGGTGACCTAACGGGTCGTGGTGACTGACCACGACTCGTGGTCACTCCTGTTAGGTACACTGCCCAGGTTCCTTAGTAGGTCACCATGAGGGACCTAACGAGTCATGGTCACTGACCATGACTTGTGGTCACCAGTCGTGGACCACACTGCCACATTGCTAAAGATTAAATGCTAAGTTGGTAACGAGTCACCTAACGGGTCGTTACCACTGACGACGATCATTGTGACACTCGTTAGGTACACTGGCTAAAAACTTACTCGGGCTAGTAACGAGGGACATAACGAGTCGTTACAGGGGACCACGACTCATTGTCCCCACCCGTCAAGTACACTGATCCACTAATAAAATTCTCAACCTAGGCCTTACCACGAGTGACTCAACGGGTTGTGGTCAGTGACCACGACTCGTGAAGTCCCTCGTTGGGTACACTGTCTCCCTTATTATAATTCTCAACCTCCTTCTCACAGCTCACCTAACGAGTCATTATGTCACTTAATGACCCGTTAGGTGAGCTTTTCTGCAGCTTTTCCAGATTTGCTGATTTATGTCCCGAAATTAGATTTTGAGTTTCCGAGACATTACAACTTGGCTCAATCGAACTGGAAGATTCACTTGTCTTTTCATGAAAACCAATAAGATAAGGTGAAGTCATCCATTTTGAATAAAGATAACCTCAAGGTCGATTATGCCAAGTTATATAGTATGTAAGTGTATCATGACTTTGAACTATATCCACACATATTCGATAGACTAGTTAACAATAGTGACTCCCCCACTTGGGTCAAAATTATAAATGGTACGTATTTGTACTCAAGTTCCCTCTTTATCCTCATTTACACTATCACCTTATTACTGTGTTGCTCATCCACCTCAAGCTTCTATTTTATCGACACATGTTAATGAAACTGTACAAACTAGTTATTTTTCCTGTAACAGTCATGTCATTACTCAAACTTCTTTTATTCTTCATTTATTTTTCAAGGTGCGCAATAGTCTTAATATTCCACTTCTCACCCTTACTTCAACAACTAATCATACCACTCTGCATATTCAACTTCTTACCATGTTTGGTCATAAATTTCATACTTTAAGTTTTTTCCTCTCTCGCGATCTGAAATTCATCATAGACCTGCTCCATGAATATATTGTGCATCTCATAGCGCCACTATCATCTCATACTCAATGCACTTAGATTATGTATTCTTACACCACAACCACACTTATGAAATCACCATCACAACATTACTAATAATAGTTATTCATTTTAAGAGGCATTACACCTAAATCATACAATCACTTTTCTCAAAATATCTTTCACCATAAAACCCAAATATTTAGATGTGGGTAAACTATTACACTTCTTTATTTCCTACGAGACATATATCATTTATTGACGACTCATAACAGAGTTATATCCATAACCTCAAATTTGAATAAGTCACTCTTACGCAAACCATACCCTTTGATCACTTTCCCATTCACACAAGTTTTTTGATGTTCAAAAATTTCAGTAACTTCTGAACTTCTTAAATATTTTTGGCAGAGCTTCTCTTATAAATAGAGATATCTCAAAATGTACAACCTTTCCAATCTCAATTACAATCAACACACACGATGTTCCATTACTCAATGCCACTCTCAATAGCACATATATTACTAAAAACTTCCAATTCGACTATATTATCTAGCAGAGGAGGATATGCGTGTCCTAGCCGTCTGCGAAAGGAACGTCCCATTGTTCAACTTGATTCAGCTCCATGCACGAATAAGGAATGAAAGAAGGAAAAACATCCTAGATGTTCGATATCCTCAAGTTCATAAGTATGGACATAAAAATACCATGAACAAGATTCTACCAAACACTGCTCCATGACTCGGGACTTAAAGCCTAAGCTCTAATACCAGCTTTGTCATGTCCCAAATTAATACCTAGACGTGATTGACACCCAACACACACCACCGACAAAGCGAACCCAATATTCGTACATTAACTATTAACTCACAATACTTAATAAATTAGGTATGAATTTAAATAATATATCAAATTATTAATTTAAACGTAAATCCCATATTAGACCATGGAGCATCTAAGTGAACTATAAAAGTTTCTAGTGTGTAAACCCAAATAAGAAAACATCGATAAATAAATGATAAAGACTCTTTTGGAAGCCTCCGTGAACAATGCGGTGGCTCACCTTAGCAACTGAATCAACTATGATACATTCGTTATAAGATCCTCGACCTGCCACTTTAAATACCCCTAGAACAAGTGTTGGAAAATACAAACACAACAAAAGCACATGAATATTATGCGCAGGAATTATATTATAATAAAAGTTTCAACAAAGATAACACATTAATTTATCAAGAATACTATATAACTCAATACAAGTTATGCTAGGTCTTGTCATAAATGACAGTTATNATATAACTCAATACAAGTTATGCTAGGTCTTGTCATAAATGACAGTTATAATAATTAACCAACACCACGAGTCCACGACAACATATACAATGTTCATTGTTAAAAAGCATACACAATGTCCAATACTGTCAAGAAGCATACACAATGACCAAATATATTAGGAAGCATACACGTTGCTCAGTATTGTCAAGATGCATACAACATGCCCAAATATATTAGGAAGCATACACAATGCTCAATATTATCAAAAAGTATACACAATGTCCAATACTGTCAAGAAGCCTTTACAATTTCTAGAAGCATACACAATCCCAGTGATATCAAGAAGCATACACAATGCCCCAACCTCCTTAGTTCACAGCCGTATCACTCTACGAAATAAATTTATAAAGAGAGTCTTAGTATCCTTAAACATAAAGTACATGCGGCTGGCCTCGAAGACCACCGATTCTGCCAAGCACATGCTCGTTCCAACCCATGGACCAGGCAGACAAAATACATTTTTTTGATTTGAAAAGTAAGTATTCAAAGCTTAAAGTATCACTTATCTCGAATTTACAACTCAAACACTCTTTTCAATAAATAAGAACTTCATTCTCAAGTCTCTGGATCATCTCAAACTACACAAAAATAAGTCCAAAATGGTAAAAAATCCTTGGGTAAATATTCTCTTAATTTTTAAAGTAAGTCAAACTCGCGGTCAAAGGGTTGACCTAAAAAAGTCAACTCTGGTCAATAGGTCTGTTACACCCCGTAAGTTCCTATTATTCAACTGATGTGTGCGTACGTATGTTGAGAGTTTTAGAGTAAGACGCATGTGGAAAAAAGCCCGAAGAGGAAAGTGCACGAGTGCATCGTCGAGCGAGCAAGAGGTCGGGAACGGAGGCAGGAAGTCCCAGGCGCCGCGTCGCGCTCCTCCCATAGCGCAATGGTCGGCACATCGCGCCCCTCCCTTGGTGCTATGGGAGGCGTGCCGCGCTCATATGTTGGCACGATGGGAGGCACGCCGCACCCTTTTTACACCGCCTCAATAACTATATAAAGCTCCTTCACGTTGGATTAATTCATTTTAACATTTCCCCTAGATAGAAGAGTGACCTTGAGAGNGAGAGATGATTTCGTCCGTTTTTTTGTCAAATTACACTGCTAAACTCCATCCAAATGCAATTTCTCCTTGGATGGTGAGTTACAAGCCTACGAGGAACGTCTCTGCAGGTTTATTTCTTAGAAATTCGCTCGGAGTATCGAAACCCCACTGAGTAAAAGTTGTCGAAATTACTTCTAATCGAGTCCTAAGAGACTACAAGTAACAAGTAAGAACTTCAACCTTTTAGACTCTTGAGAACTTGTTAGTTTTTAACCGAATTAATCGAAGTTGAGTTATAGTTGATATTATTGAAAGATATCGTTACTTGCCGATTCCTGCTACTGAAATAACCTTATTCTCTCAGTGTAGAGGCTACAATTGAGTGGAGTTATGGGCTACAGGTTGGAACTATTTGGATAAATGAGAATCGACATTCAAAGTATGTTAAGGCTTATCTCTTCGACAAGTTATTCTCGTCATATAGTGATACGACCTATGCCCTCGAAAGTAGATAATAATCTGGTATGTTGGTATTAGCTACTGCTAGTAGATAATGATCTTATATGTTGTAATTAGCTGCTGCTAGTAGATAAGGATTATGTATGTTTTGGTTAGCTGCTATAAGACGTATTGAGATTATACCATAGTATCCCTCGTCGGGAAAGGGTGTGTTAAGTATGACTAACGCTGGGTGCGCCATAGAGAGTTCCCCGTTCACCTGCTTACCATGTAGAGGTATTCTGATGTTTTGCTGTCATACTAAGGACTCAGAAGTTTATGATTAGCTATTGGGCCTGACTTGGTAAGTTGGACATCATAGGGCGTAGCCGGGTGATATAACTTTTAGTTTGACGCCTATATTGTCAGTAAAGCTCGCCCAGAGGCCGTTGGCGTACCTTGACGCCTCCAGGGCCAAAATTTTGATAGGGTGGTCTTACCTTCGAGTAGGTGGCACCAGGTGTCACGCCCCGCTCTGGGGGGTATGACTGGCACCTGGTGCCCTGGTAGGACTTGGACTGCTAACTGATGGGCCTAGGAACATCTGTTGCCTGGCTAGCTCTATCTTAAGTTTTTGGGATTAAAGGGCTATATAACGGCTGTAAACACAGCCTCCAGCCGACTGGGCCTATAGCCACCTGTGAATGCAACAACAGCTAACCAAAAACATTCTCATAACAAGGATCCTATGCGGGCCAACAAGGCCACCATGCTGTCTAGTCATCTGAAAATTAACATAGAGAATGCTGAAAAGCTACGTGACCGGCAAGGTCATCACTACTGTCAACTATGGCCCCACACGGCCAACATAAACAGGAATGCTAAACAGCTATAACAAACGACACGGCCTCACACGACCGGCTCAACTGACCACAGGGAGATAATATATACAATCTGCAAGCCTCTATGAGTAATAATAGAAATGATCGGGACAGGGCCCCAATAGAAATGATCGATGTGGCCCCGACCTACCCATACTGTACAACAAAAGGAAAAAGAGCTACACCTCTGGAAATCAGACTCCGGATGACAGGAGCTGATGACTCATAGCTGGCTGGAATCACGAGGGACGCCTCTTGTCTATGAGTACCTGGCAGCAAGTCAATGCAAATACCCACCGGGCGTCGCATCACTGCACCGAGTATGCAAAGCAACCGAAATAATACAACCGAATACAACTGAATATATATAAAGTATAACTAGCAATTCTGTATAGCAGGATATAACTGAATCAAGAAGCCGATATGAACTAAATCAAAGCTTTCGTACTGGATAGGGCATAAGCGTACCTGTAGACGCGCGATTTATCATTGCCTATTAACTAGTATATAGCACATAAATAGATATACAAGTAGCAAGCTAGATCCAATACCAACCCCCATAAAGCTTTGGATGACGCTAAGCAAACACCCATATACCCCTACCCTCGTCAAAACCAGCCAAAAATAAGTCACTCCACCTATCCGCTCACTAGGAGAACCTCTACGCCCCCCCGGGCTCCTGGCCGGCCATAGCCTGATATAAATAATCGCGGTCTCGAGTCCGGGGGACTCCATACTATATTTATGACTGAAACCGTATTTGCTCCCCGGGCGCTTGCGCTCACTGTGTGGCTATTCAGGCGTAGTGCTGATCGACGATATAGGGAAAGCTTCATCCCATCTTCGCTCAAACTGGGAACGACATGCCACTCCTTGGAGTGACGTAAACCTACCCGCTCAGTGGGAGACACGATTACTAACCTAGAGTACGGCGAGACGCTCAATAAGATGCCCTCACACTACATCAAGTCTCAACAAACAAATAACACATATAAATAGTGAAGTATGTTTAATCGAAAAGACTATCCGAAATCCGATTTATTCCGATCTCTTTCCGTATTATAACATTCTTTATTGATTATACTCGATTTTGTAATCTTTATTTAACTGTTTGTCTAATCTGCAGCCGTGATACTATCTGCTCGAATGGCTAATCGTAGCCAAGATATCATCTCAGTTCAATGGCTAATTCTATAGCCAAATACTGTCTCGCTTCATTCGATTTACTTTACTAACTTATTTTGAAAATCTGTACCTTTTTATTCTAACAACATGATTGCTAATCATATAATAGGCTATACTGAATCCGAGTGCTAACTCGCCCTTTGGCGCATGCTTTACTAACTTTCGAACCGGAAAAGGATACTAACGCAAACTAGATCTACTAAACTTACTCAATACTCAACATTCAACTCCGAGAACTCAATTACAGAGTTTACTATGATTCATAAGGCTAAGCCTACTAACTTGCCGAAGAAACTACTCCACACATACCTTACCTCGAGTTATCCGATCTGTCGACGAGGCTCCTGGCCAAGAGCTCCAGCTATTTCTCCAATCTGCATTCATATACACGTCACTAGTACTAAATATATCACTATTCTGGAGAGACAACGTCACTTTGATATATTTATAACCTAAACTTAGGCTTATCGAAAAGACGGTCAAAACTTGCTCTTTCTCGAAGTCGTAAGGGAGAAGTATTCACTTTACTGGCTAGGAGCACGTTGACACTAGTTTGAGCAATTTCATTTACCTTAGTCCGGTAGCTCGATGATTCTCGGCCGTATTTCTGCAAAACAAAATCCGTAGGAATGCTCCTCGCCAAGCAAATGGCTCCTGCACTCGAGGTTAATTTAGATTTGGACCACGTTGCGCCGTAATCGAATGTGATAATTTAATTACCCTCTTCGTCTTTCCCTGTTCTCTCACGGGTTCTGGAAATATCAAATGATATATATCACTTAAAACCGAAGTGGGGCTTTATATACTTGGGCTTGGACAGGCCTAACGTGTCATAGAGCCAACGGGGTGGCCCCGCCCGTGACACGGTGCCATCGCGGAGGGGCTTCCGCCCGGCTCCTTCCGCCAAGGATGGTCCGACAGGTTTCTCATCCGATTTTTTTCCGAGCCTTTTTCTAGCACGTATGGCTTTCAAATATGCTTAACCCAATCATGCATGAATAGGCCATCTAAGTACCGGAAATTTACGCGGTGTAACATTCTCCCCTTAAGAACATTCGTCCTCGAATGAAAATCGCTATCTAGAGGACTTTTTCAACTAACTCAACTTGTTTCTAGGAAAATTTCGCAGAGTTTCCAGAATATGATCATCCCCAATAACTCAAACACAGAAAAGTCCAATAAGGTGTTCTCCACACAATACTATAAGATTCATTTGATAGCTAAACATTAATCTTTCTCATTTATACATATACAAACTATAAGATACCGCATAGGTAAAACTACTACCATACCTGTCGCCGACTCAGGCCCGTAACAAGTGAGGATATCTAGCTTTCATATTTCCTCCGCTTCCACGCCATCTCCTTGCCTGTTACGCCACAATATTTTGACAGACGCAATATTCTTTAGTTCTCAATTCGCGAATCATTCTGTCCAAGATAGCTACCGGAACCTCTTCGTAGGCCGCCCTCGTAACCTGGATATCCCGGATCGGGATTGCCTGACGGGTCTTCATGCATTTCCTCAACATGGATACATGAAAGACCTATGAATGGATTCTAAATCCTGAGGCAAGTTCAACTCATATGCCACTGGCCTATTCTTCGATTTAATCTCGATAAGGCCCAACAAATCTTGGACTGAGCTACCTTCTGCCAAATCATCACCCTTCATCGGAGACACTTTCAAAATACCTACCATTCACATCGACCTGCCGCACCGCACCGTATATGATTTCGGCGCTCCGTGTGCGCTCAGTAGGCGTTCCGATAAGCTTTACCCTCTTTCTGACTCGCTGAACAATGAATAGCCCAATCAACGCCATTCTCCTACTTCAAAGCGTACCAATTGGCGATCTCGCATTTCGCCCATATAATGCCTCGAAGGTTTAACTGATAGCCGAGTGATAGCTATTGTTATAAGCAAACTTATTAGGGCAAATGCTCATCCCAGCTACGAACAAATCTAGCACACACGCCCGCAGCGTGTCCTCGAGCGTCTGAAGTGCCACCCGTCCATCCGTTCCAAGGTGGAATGTCAGGCTCAAATTAATCATACCTGCACTTCTCCAAACGACCGCCAACCCAGTCAGTAACCGTGCTCCTCTCAGTCTAAAATAATGGATACCGGCACTCCATGCAATCTGACTATTTCTGACATACAACTCCTGCATAATCTTCTATGAGAAAGTAGTTCTCATCGGTAGGAAATGAGCCGATGTCATTCTGTCTACTATCACCCATATTAGAGTCTTGTCTATGTCTAGTACGGGTAATCCTGCCAATAAAATCCATATTTACTGCTCCCATTTCCAGAGAGGCACAAATTTATGTCCCAGTTAACCACAGTTTCTAATGTTCGCTTTCACTCAAGGCGCTAGGACATCATTAAGCAAATTCAAGAATTTCTCTTTTCATACCCCGCCACCGTAGTTCTCTTTGATAATATGGTACATTTTGTTGTGCCAGGGTGGAGAATAGCCGGCGTAATGTACCTGCTCATAATCCGTCGCGAAGCCCCTAAACGTCTGGAACACGAGATGGCCTTTTACAACGCAAAGACTCCATCCTTATTCAAAATTCGCGCTTTCCCTCGCGGAATATAATCTTTAAGCCTGATCAGTTAGGATCCTCATATTGCCGCTCCCTTTATCACTACTAATGATGACACAACGGTGTTCTAAATAATATTTATTGTCCTCTGTTCTGCCATAGCTAATGGCTAGGCCGAAGTAACCGATGTATCTCCCGACTAACCCCACAAGCCGGGCCGTAAATATTCAAACTTCCGTATGGACTTGCGAACAGAGCATCTGCAACATTTACTAGCTCTTCCCGGATGATACAGACACATCCACATCATAATCTTTTAGCAACCCCAACCAGCCACGCCATGAGTTCAACTCTCTCGGTGAAGATATACTCAGGCTCTTATGATCTCAGGAAATGTTCACATGACTATGGCAAGTAATGTCTCCATATTTTTAAAGCGTGGATCATCAAGGGGCGCGGACTCCCAGTCGTGGGTAGGGTAATTTTTTCGCGTTTCCTCACTCGTCTGAAGCATATGAACACTTATCATGCATAACACACAACCCAACCTAACGCCCGATGCGCCGTAATACACCTAAGAATCCTTCCATTTTCCTGGAAACAAGGGACACTTGGCTGAGGTTAATCTGCCTTTCAGTTCTCGGAAGCTCTGTTTACATGCCTCTCGTCCACCAAACTCGCGTTTTCGTGTCAGCTTTGGTCGAGGTGCCGCTGGTAGGAGAGAACCCTTCAACAAATCTCCCGTAATATTCCGCTAACCCTTAAAACCGCGGGACTTCAATGGAGTGGTAGGCCCAGGCTATGTCTTGACTGCTTCTATTTTCGGCGTGTCAACTCGTATACCAAGATCCGACAATGTGCCCTAAGAAGGCTACCAGCAGTTTAATTCACCTGGAGAACTTAGTATATAATTTATGTCTCTGAGGTACTGAAGTGATTCATTCAAGAATGAGCTGGTGATCTCAGTTTTTGTAGAGAGAATATACTAGGATATCATTAATAAATACTATCACGAATGTGTCCAGGCATGGTCCGAAAATACTATTCACTGTGTAGTCCATAACATTACTGGGCATTCACAACTCCAAAGGACATAACTAGAAATTCAAAGTGTCCATATCGGGTTCTAAACGCTATTTGGGGAATATCTCTTTCACGTACTCAACCCGATGATATCCCACCGCAAGTCAATCTTGGAAAGTATCTGCCCTCAGAATCGAACATCAAATAAATCATCTATTCTCGGGAAGCGGGTACTTGTTCTTCACTCTGTAACTCTTTATTCAACCGCCGATAATCTATGCCACATACGGAGCGAGCCATCTTTCTTCCTTACAATAGAACTGCCGCACTTTATGGTGAAGTACTCTGCCTGATAAAGCCTTTATCTAACAAATCTTTCAACCGCTCCTTCAATTCTCTCAGCCTGTAGAGCTTAGAATTCGCTAGGGAGGAATTGATATACGAGTGCCCGGTGACAAATCAATAGCAAAATCTATTTTCCTTCGGGGGGAATACTGTGTAACTCATCTCAAAAACACATCAGAACTTGTTCACCACCGGAATAGGGTCGAGTGTCAGAGATTCTGTCAACATCCTGAACCTCGACTAGGTGGTAAATACATCCCTTAGTTATCAATTTCACCTCAAGGTAGGAAATAAAACTACCTTTGGCGTAGCCGTGCTGCCTTCCACTCCCGCACGCTCTCCGGGAAGTGGACCGACCATCTTGGTACAACATTTATATACATGTATACGACACTAACCAATCCATACCCATTATGGCCTCTAAGCTCTATCAATCTGGGGTGATTCTAATTTTCCCCCAAAGTCTAGTATTCGTACTTCTTCCCTTTATCTCTTCTTAAGCCGAGCTCGGGTTCACACTCGCCTTTCATTGCTAATCAGGTTAATGGGTCAAGTCTTAGTTCATATTTCTTCCGGCTTGCAATGATCCATCTAATTCACGTGACCTCTTTATCTTTCGATGTCACAACCGAATCATAACTATACCCAGTGTGCATGTCTTGCCGTCTCGTTAGCGCATATGGCGTAATTGGCCTTTTTCTCGACTCGAACTAACTATTACTGGGCGTTCATCACCGACAAGTCTTTTACACTCGCTTCGGGCAAGCTAGCGCCTTACTTGCTCTAACGCTTATTATCATAAGGGTCCGCACAACTTACGTAGTCATAGGGGCTCTTTATACTTTCTAACACTCTACTGGGATCAATCAATCCGTCATCACTTAATGCTGATTTGGGCAACCTCACTCACCTCTTATGCCCCTTTTACCGTACCGAATCAAGGTCAAGAGGCGGAATAGCCTTTTCTTATTGCAACAAAACGAAGACATGGAATTGTACCATATCTGAAAAGACGGATATGGGAATCCTTTTCGCATTTCCTTTTTTTTCTCTCTTTCATACTTATCCGATAGTCTGATATTGTCTGTTATCTTAATCAGATCTTATATATCTAGCAAATAAGTCAACTCGTATGTACATTATGCTTATAACTTCCTACTCGATGGCGTAGGCACAGAGCTATCGTGCGTGTGGCCGTTCCTACCGACTCCCGGGCGGGGAGGGGGATCACAGCTGTGGCAGGGTCATGATGAAGCTCTATCGCCCTGCATCGGGCTGACTTGACTGAAACCGAGGCATCCTTGCCAGCCTTCTCCCGCCGTGCCTAGTCTTCCGCCCGTGATAGGGTATTGCCGATCCGTCTTTGTATCTCGTAACCAAAGAATATGGTAAGTTTTAGGACTCAACCCTATACTGCATCAGCTTCTCTATAGCACGACTGACTGAGAAAGAAGAGTAACCATCCTATCATGCCTGGCAGCCTCCTGCCTATAGTATGTGGTGCACAACATGCATCCATAGACAAGACTCTACTTAGCACGGCCTTTCAGACTCCCTGGGACATGACCCGCTCTCACCAAGTTTGTCACGCCCGCTCAAGGGGGCAAGGATCAAACTCCACTGTAGGACTCGATCAAGTTAACTGGAGGGCTCTAGGCACATCTGGTGCCTGGCTAGCTCTATCTCAAGTTTCTGGGAACAAAGGGCTATATAACGGATGTAAACAGTTTCTCCGCCGACTGGGCCTATAGACACTGCGGAATGAAACCAACAAATAACTGTAAACATTCTCAAAACAAGGATCCTATGTGGGCCAACAAGGCCACCATGCTGTCTAGTCATCTGAAAATTAACACAGAGGAATGCTGAAAAGCCATTGACCGGCAATTAATTACTGCCAACTATGGCCCCACACGGCCAACATAAACACCAGGAATGCTAAACATCTATAACACCTGCATTTTACGTGTTGTTCGGCCAACCACCACAGGGAGATAATATATACAATCTGCAAGCCTCTATGAGTAATAATAGAAATGATCGACAGTCCGACCTACCCATACTCTGTACAACAAAAGGAAAAGAGCCACCTCCGAAATCGATCTGGGATGACAGAGTTGATGACTCTATACCGGGTCAGGAATCACGAGGGATTGCCTCCCTCATCTATGAGAACCTGCAGGAGTAATGCAGCACCCACTCGGGCGCGCACTCACGATATCGAGTATGCAAAGCAACTGAAATAATACAAATCAATACAACGAATATAGATAGCATAACTAGCAATTCTCAGAGTAGCAGAGATAAACTGACCAAGAAGCCGATATGAACCGAATCAGGATTTGTACCGAGAAGTAGTAGCGGACCAGACGCTGATTTACTCGCCGTTCTATTAACTAGTAAATAGCACATAAATAGATATACAAGTAGCAAGCAAGAGCCAATACGAACCCCATAAGCTTCTGATGACGCTAAGCAAGCAAATATCTATATACCCCTACTCCGGACAAAACCAGCCAAAAATAAGTCACTCCACTCATCTGCTCACTAGAGCACCTCTACCGGCCCCCTGGGCTCCGGCTCGGGCCATAGCCTCTCATATAAATAAATCATAACTGAAACCGGGGAACTCCTATACTGTATCCAGGATCGAAATCGTATTTGCTCCCTGTGCTTGGTGCTCAGCAGGGCTATCTGTACTGTAGTGCTGATCAGACTAATATAGGGAAAGCATCATCCCATCTTCGTCCAAACTGGGGATGGCATGCCACTCCTGGAGTGACGTAAATTACCGTCAAAGGGGCTACACGACACAACCTAGGCTAAGGAAAACGCCCAATTAGATGCCCTCACACAACATCAAGCCTCAACAAACAAATAGCACATATAAATAGCAAGCATGTTTAACTGAAAAGACTATCTGAAATCTGATTTATTCTGATCTCTTTCTCGTATATACTCGATTCTTTATCGATTATACCGATTCTCGTAATCTTTATTTAATCGTTTTACAATTCAGCCAGGATACTATCTCGTCTGAATGGCTAACTGTAGCCAAGATATCATCTGTCCGAATGCTAGTCTCGTAGCCAACATCACCGTTCATTCCGATTTTACTTAATAACTTTATTCAAAATCTGTACTTTTTATTCTAACAACATGCTTGCTAATCATATAATAGGCTATACTGAATTGAGTGCTAAATTTCCGTTTGTACATGCTTTCCAATCTTTCAGACCGAGTACGATACAACAACGCAAACCAGGATCTACTAAACTTACTCAATACTACAACATTCAACTCCGAGAACTCACTCATGAGTTTACAATGATTCATAAGGCTAAGGCTAATGATTTGCCGAAGAAACTACTTTGACATACCTTAACCTCGAGTTATCCGACTCTGCTTGACGAGGTTCGGTCAGTACTCCAACTATTTCTCCTAACCGCATTCATATACAATGCCAATTAGTACTAAATATATCACTATTCTCGAGAGACAACGGCCACTTTTGATATATTTATAACCTAAACTTAGGCTTATCGAAAAGACGGTCAAAACTTGCTATTTTTTAGAAGTCCGTAAGGGAGAAGTTATCTACTTTATGGCTAGGAGCACGCTGGACACTAGTTTGGAGAAATTTACTTACCTTAGTCCTAAGAGTCTGATGATTCTTCGGCCGTATTTCGATACAAACTGAGAGAATTTCGCCGCTAAATACCTCGGTACCTGAGGTTAATTTAGATTTGGACCACGTTTGGCAGCGTAATCGAATGATAATTTAATTACCCTCTTCGCTCTTCCCTGCTTCACGGTTCTCGAAATATCAAATGATATATATCACTTAAAACCTGGAAGTGGGGCTTTATATACTTGGGCCTAGCCAGGCCCAACGTGTCATGGAGCCAACGCGGCCCCGCCTCTGACACGGGTAAAGACGCGGAGGGGCTCTGCCCCGGCCTTCCGCGATGGTCCGACAGTTTCTATCCGATCTTTCCCGAGTTTTTCGCACGTATGGCTTTCAAATATGCTTAACCAACGCGCGAATAGGCCATCTAAGTATCGGGAATCTTTTGGGGTGTAACACCAGGGTTGTCTAGTGAATTGAGCAACATCTTGCCATATGATTGGCTATTGTCGCGACCGTTAGTTCTAGCTTCACTCAACGCGTGTCTTACAAAAGCTGCTCGTAAAACTACTCCGCATGTTATAAGCTTGACAGACTAGTTGATACCCCAAGGAGGGACCCTTATTAGTAGTCAGAGGTGGGGCCAACGCTCCCAGGCGACTCTTATAGATGTTTCGTGGACATGCTGCCGCATAGGGCTAGGTCCATACTTGTCTACGAGGCTAGGAGCTGTCTAGGAGAAACCATTCTAAATCGAAAGGCCGCCATGTCTAAGGGACTAGAATCTTAGTAGCATAGCATTACCGCTCGGAAAATAATTGTAGCATGTTGTCTGTGGAAGTTACGGCTGACTTCTTAGGAACGTATCCGGTTGGTAGCACTTCTTGTAGTCGTCCCAAGAAATGGAATCATATAGAAAGTTGCTCGCAACCTTATGGTTTGCTTATGAACTATAAATGTCCCAAAGATGACTTTTAGGATTATCGCTTAAGTCACCTGAACTCGTCCTTGTCTAAGTCGACAAATGTTGTAATCACTGCCAGGACCCTCTGGTCAGGTGTGTGGTAGGCACACAGGGTGTGCCTGTTGGTAGCTATATAGACTATTATAGGGACGAGTAGTGGTCACTTAAGCTCCGAGGGGCCGATACACCTTTTGAGTTACTAGATTTGTAGATTGTAGCATAGTGTCCCTAGTTGGGGTAGATCGTATTTCGTGTTGCCTCTCGCCATGAATATCTAAGAGGATGCTAGTTGTACGAACTTCTTACGGAGCTATAAACTGCTTATTGAGCTACGATGCCGCTAATGCTTCAGAGCTATCGATTGCTTATGGAGCTATGATTCTCAGACATGACGAGTTGCCGAATTTCTTATAGAGCCATATTGTTTGTATGACTAAAGTAGAGCCTACGGGGCCATATTGAAGTCTATTCACTTATGGAATTCTTCTACACTGTAATGGCATCACAGTTTAGTTACGCTTACTTGCGGTGGCCTTAGGGTACTAATAGGTTATATAGACCGATTGGTGTCTCACGGCTTATTGGGGCCTGTGAAGGTTAGCTTTGTGTTGATTAAAATCTTCCAGGCTTATGGGCCAGGTTAGGCTCCTGGTTTTGTATACCATAATGTTAGATACAGTTTATTGATGTATAGCCGTGCAACTTCGCCTTCATATTCGAGGTAGTGATTTAATAGATGCAAAGTTATGGATAAGAAAACTTACAAGTTAACTTCTTCTCCTTCTTTTCTATTTACTTTTAGTTCTTTATCAACTTCTATCCAACTTTTTTACTCACATATTCGGTACATATTGCATCGACACCCACGCATGGAGCGCCGCATACTTGCCTGCAGTGTTTAAATGCATGGGTGGACCTCCTAGGCAAAGCATTCGGTGAGTCGCAGACGGGGCCCAACTCCTTTCATTTTTTAGTTGTCGTTGTAGAGGCTTTACCTGCCTTTTATTTGTATAGAATTTGGGTAGGCCGGGGCCCCGTCTCCTTGACTGAATATTTACTCTTAGAGGCTTGTAGACTACGCTATTTGTCGATTGTTATTGTCCGTGTGGGGGGCCTATATATGTTATATCTTGCGTGCTGGACGCTTGGGCCTAGTTTAGCTAGTAGGTAACGACCTGTTGACCACAGCTCATATGACCACCGCTTTCTTTCTATTATGACTAGACAAGATGGTGTCTTGTTGACCCGCATAAGATCCTTTTTATTGGTCAAGTTAGCTTTTTTCCCTTTACAAGTGCTCCATGGCCTGCTTGGCCCAAGGATGTGTTTACAAATAAAGTTATAGCAGTTTGCCTTCCGGGAACTGAAGTTGTCGGTGTGCACCATAGGTATATTTCAGCTGTGTCGGCCAGTCCTAGTGGCACAGTGCCGCCAAGTGCCTCCAAGGTGCAACATGACAAAACTTGATATCAGAATAATGTCGTATCCTAGGGAGTCCGTAAGCCATGTCTAGTAGAGTCTTGTTTATAAATGTGTTGTGCACCACATTTTATAAGGAGGGAGATACGAGGCATTATATTATATACCTCTTTCTTCTCTCGATCATGCTAAAGAGCAGAGTTGTATAGGGTTGAGTCACTAAGCTTACATTGTTATGTCTGTCTAGAATGATGTTTGACATGAGACAGACTACTACCAGCCGCAAGTTAGATACAACAAGAAGAGTGGGTACTAGTGGGGTGCCAATATTGGGGGACAACCCAACTTGAGGGCGAAGGTGGACATCTTCAAAATCTCCCCAAGATCCCCGGAACTAGGAACCTTACAGGGTAATATATACGCCAACACCGTTCCTAGTTCTTTCTACACCCTCTAATAGGAGTCCGTGGGTGTATATATATGTTGGCTTATTTAGTAGATAACAAGATAAATAGAGACAACAACTACTATGGACCACTCCGAAAGGTGTGTAGGTTGTGAAATTGTGGGATTTTTACCTCCAGCCTTTAGAGATTTATTGAGTTTCATACCTAGCCCTACCATAAATACAATATGGTTACTTTCCACCTTCCAAACCCTCTATAGAAGAGAGCTGGTATTGACGCAATGATGCCAAAAGTAAATAGTAAAGGAGCGCTAAATCTGGATTCCCCGGGGAGTGTTAGGAAAAGTGGTTAAGACTCTTAGTACGTAAATAAGCCACCTAGACCGTTATTACAAAAATTAGGTTGACAGGTAGGATTGCTAGAAGCGTGCGAGCACATGAGAGTC
Organism: Datura stramonium; assembly: GCA_018107945.1. Classification (NCBI taxonomy): domain Eukaryota; kingdom Viridiplantae; phylum Streptophyta; class Magnoliopsida; order Solanales; family Solanaceae; genus Datura; species Datura stramonium. The sequence continues at coordinate 247,028 of JACEIK010000971.1, read as the reverse complement.
CACAAGCGTAGGTTCTCGCAATTGCAAAGCTCAAATCGAAATAGACTAATCAAGACCACAATGTGTGAATGGCTAGGAATTACCAGAGAATAAGCCTACAACCCCAACCTATTATGTTGAGGTAGAGAGATTATATGAGGGGAACCGACCCGAGTATGGGCCAGGACAAGAAAGGTCAAGAGATATCCTGCTGCTATAAAGCTTGATGGGGAATGAACCCCTATCTCGCTTTATAGAAGTAAGGGGTGAGACATGAACATCGAGCCTGAGAAGTACAGAACTGCCACTCTCTAGGTTGCAACAGGATGATAGATGTTGGAATCGCCGTTGAATGGAAAATAATAAGTATTAGGCTAACGGTTAGAGGGCAGTGAGATTGTAATCCCAGAATATCGCAATACTACCACTAGTTGTGGAGGCTTAAGGACTGACAGACATAGACCCTAGCCTAGTACAACCCAGAGACAAGGCGCAACAGGGAGTCGCCGGCCTTGAGATAGTATGGGGGCGGAGTCTTGAGATCCAGTCGATTCTGCATTCCAAATATGGCAAGCTTCGTTAGTAGACTGTAGAAAAGGTACAATTATGTCCTTTATTCCCTCCACTTGGGTTTGATGAAAACGCACGTGATATAAAGAGATCTACCGATGGCAGAGGAAGAAGAAAGATATGGTTGAGTTATAGAATAGAGCTCCAATTGCCATCAAGTAAAGGCTGGACATCAGGATCATGATGGGCTAACTCAGGAGATAAATGTTCCTGCTGAAAGCGGGAAGCAGCCAATACAAATTTAATTATAGATTTACCCCTGCACTGGGCATAAGTTTGACTCATGAGTCGCTGTTGAGGGCTAATGGTATCAACTCATTCTGCTGGTCAGAATCATGTTTCACTAAAGATTATGTGTCAAGTTAGATACTAAAGAGATAGTCTGGCTGCATGATGTCCCAAAGGCTATTAAATTCTTACCGAGAGGCATAATTCCCAGCTTGGGCTTAGAGAAAGTGTCGTAACAAATTGGGATGCAGTTAAATTGAGTACAAATTTTATCCCGAGCAAATGACCAAGTAGAGCAAACGATCTTACGCCAGAGATATGTTACATGGAAATGTAGGTCCCCATATGACGACTTGAAGCAGGTAATCAGTAGTTCAACCTGGTATACTACATCAGTTAGAGGAAAGCCGAACTCATTAGAAGATGTACCGCAACTTAGAGTCGTTAGAAGTCCTATTCCAATTTATGGCATAGGGAGTTTGAGATTGAGGCAACGATTGAGTATTCCGGAAAATTTTGCCAACAAGAAGAGGCAAGCCTAGCCATAGATTCATCGGGCCTTACTGGATTCTCTGGAAGATCAACCAAGAGTCCTATGAGATAGAGTTTCCTTTGGGGCTAGGACCGCATTCCTCAACACTATGAAAATGCGTAAGAGACCTTTCTGTTATCCCGCCGAGGATGCTCAAAGCCACGTATGCTATCCCACGAGGAGACTCCAATGGTTATATTAGATTGTCAGGTTCGTAGGAGCTATATTGAACCAAAGATGTAGCTTATTGGAGTATTATGGGGGAACAGAAATATAGAAGAGATGAATTGAAAACAATGAATGATGCAAAGTCTCGATATTTTCATTTGTTCTAGGCTCTATGACGATAGTATGTGCATCACAAATTGATTTTAATTAAGACGAGATAGTTTTAGATGCTATACAGTGACTTTGTTTCTATTGTTATCAATTGCTTATATACCTGTGGTATTACTATTTCATTCAGCTGCAGATAGCATCCTAAGGCGCCTATGTTGGACTTTTTCCACGTTTCGTAGTTTCCTAGATAGTCCACATTATAGAGGAGACTCTACTGAAAATTTTCTGGCAATAGTTAAAGAAATTGAGCCTCTTAAGCTTAAGATTAAATTTGAGGTTCCTAAGGGGAGGATGATGTTACACCCTGTAAGTTCCTATTTTTTAACCGATGCATGCTTACGTATGTTGAGAGTTTTGGAGTACGGCGATGCGTGAAAAGACCAAGAAGGAGTACATGGGTGCATCGCTGAGCAAGAAGGAGGTCGGGGCGAGGTAGGACGCCCAGGCGCCAGCGACGCGCCCCTCCCAGGCGCGTAATGGCCGGTGCATCACGCCTCCCTAGCGATGGGAGGCATGCCGCACCCCATGCCACCCCCTCAATAACTATATAAAGCTCCTTCATGTTGGATTAATTCATTTTAAAATTTCCCTCGACAAAGTAAGAGTGACCTGAGCGACAATTTCATCCATTTTTCATCAAATTATGCCACTAACTCGTCCAAACACAAATTCATCTTGGATAATGATTTAAAGGCCTACAAGGAACGTCTGCTGAACTATTTCTTAGAAATTCACCGAAAGACCAAATTCCATCGAGTAAAGATGTCTAATCACTTCTAATTATCTTAAGAGACTACAAGTAATAGGTAAGCACTTCTACCTTCTATACTCTCGAGAAATTGAGTTTTCCGGCCGAATTGAATCAAGTTGAGTTATAGTTGATATTATTGAAAGATATTATTACTACAATCTTTACTAATAAATAACCTTATTCTCTCAACATGGAGGCTGCAATTGAGTGGAGTTATTGGCTACAGGTTGGAACTATTTGAATAAACGAGAATCGACATTCGAGGTATGTTAAGGCTTATTTTCTTCGGCAAGTTATTCTCGTCGTATAGCGATATGGACATGCCCGAAAGTAGATAATAATCTAGTATGTTGGGATTAGCTACCGCTAGTAGATAATGATCTTATATGTTGTAATTAGGTGCTGCTTGTAGAAAGGATTATGTATGTTGTGGTTATTGCTATAATACGTATTAAGATTATACCATTGTATCCATCATCGGGAAAGGGTGTGTTAAGTATGACTAACATTCGGTGTTCCATACGTAGTTCCCCTCGTTCACCTTCTTACCATGTAGAGGTATTCTGATGTTTTACTATCATGCCAAGGCCTTAGAAGTTTATGATTAGATGTTGAACCTAACTTAGTAAGTTGGAAGATATGCCCATAAAGCTCACCAATTTTCTCTGCACCCTTTATTCTTCGCAACCACTTTATTCAATACGCACAAGTGTCTTCTTAAAAGTTTCAACAAGACCATTAAGGTGTGCATTGTACATCAAAGACTTATGTTGCTTAAAACTGAACTTCTTGCACACAAAATCCTCATGAGCTTATAGTCGAAAGGCATTTCATTATTAGTAATTATGTATCTTAGTGCCATACCTAAAAATTATATTCACTTGATAAACTCAACAACATTTTCCTTCTTTCACTTTTTAATGGCACACAACTTCAACCCACCTTGAAAAGTAGTCGCGCAGCAGCCAGGATGTACATCTGCCCTTTTGATGACTTTGAAAGAGGTCCAATAACATCAAGTACCCACGCATCAAAAGGCCATGAAGTTATTATTTTGAAGAGGATCTTGAGTTTGGTGATGTAATTTGGTGATGAATCATGCTTGGACACCTTTGGCATGTTCCAGGCGGTCCATCACCATGGTTGGCCAGTAGTATCCCATCCTTTTGATGCGGAAATGGAAGTTTGGCCTCTTACTGTGCAATTCTACAAGTGCCAGAATGTGCTTCCTCCATTGTTTCTTGAACTTCTCCTTTGTCAAGACATTATAGGAATAAATTCTTCGTAAGAGCGACAAACAATATTCCTCGTAAAGATGAATCGCACTGTTCTTCTCTTGGTGTCTGCTTTTTTGTGTGGATCCTAGGGCAGCCTTCCATGTTCGAGGTATTTAATTAATGGCTACCTAAAGTCTTCTTCTTCATTACTCGAATAGATGTATGGTGACTTTCATTGATTTGGAGACCAAGACGTCCAGGAATAACCCATTGATAACGTACACACACATTGGTGGAATCATTTTCTCTAAGTGCCATTGTTGTGGCCAAGAAGCCAAAGCATCAGCCATGAAGTTTTTTTCTTGGGACGCAGGGTTTAAATCACTTGATTAAACCTTTCGCTAAACAAGAAACATATTGGTGATATGGTAAAAGGTCTTTCTTCTTCACCTCATAACTCCCCAAGAGTTGATTGATGATCAACTTGGATTCACCATAAATATCCAATTGTAGAATCTTTATATTCGATGCCATTTCAAGGCCAATAAGTAAAGCTTGATACTCACGACATTGTTGTAACATGTTTCACCCAAAACATAGGAAAATGAAAAATCACTTTTCCGAGATATCAATAAATACATGCCTTTGCACCATCGTGACGTAAAACTTCATCAAAGAACATTGTCCACCCTGGCAATCTTTCAATGAATAATGCATCTTCAACGGACACTATCTCAACCTCCCACTTACCGTAAAGGTGATCGGAAAGGAAATTACAGTGCTTGTCCTTTGAGAGCTTCGAGGTGTGTGTATACAATGTCATATTGGTTAAACAATATGAGACCATCTTGCTAGACGTTCAGAGAGAACTGGTCGAGTCATTACAAAACTTTACAGGATCAACTCGAGAAATTAGTTTGATGGTATATGCTTCAAAATAGTGTCTTAGTTTTTTTGTTGCATAGAGAAATGCTAAGCACATTTCTCAACAGAGGTGAAGTTCAACTCACTCCTACTTCAAAGTTCGACTTAGGTAATACAACGTCGTCTTTTGCTTGATTCTCTTGAGCCAGTAGTGCCCCAAGCATCGCTATTGTGAAGCGATGTAGAGTATCAATGGCTTCCCATGTATTGGTGCCCTTAACACAGGTGGATTCAACAAGTACTTCTTGACGCCTCCGAAAGCATTTTGACATGATTGATCCTAGTGAAAAGAAACATCCTTCTTCATTAGATGGTTGAAGGGTTGTCATCATCCAGCCAGGTTAGAGATGAACCTCCAAATGAATGCTATATTTTCTTATAGACTATGCACTTTCAAGATCTTCGTCGTGCATTTTTTAAATGGCATAAATCTTGGCAGATCAACTCAATTGCATGATGATGCACAATGAATCCAAGAAATTTTCCCGAGGTAACTCCAAATGCGTATTTGAGTGGGTTCATCCCTGTCAAATTTCCTTAACTGTTCAAAACAATTCAAACGTATTTAAGATGGTTGTATTCATGCTTCATTTTTACCACCAAGTCATCATGTAATATTCAAAATTTTTTATATGAAGCATGCCATCAAAATGTTTTTGCATTGCTCGTTGGTAGGTGGCAATCGACATTCCTTAGACCTAAAGGAATTATCTTGTAACAATATATTCCTTTGGAGTTTGAAAGAAAGTGCATTCTTCATCTTTGGAAATATTTTGATTTGATTATATCCGTAAGATCCATCCATAAATATTACAGCTTCATGCCAATTGTAGAGTCAACCATGGGTTCAATGATTGGTAGCGGAAGTCATCTTTTGATAGGCCTTGTTCGTTTCAAAATCAACGCAGACATGTATCTAACCATTCTTATTCTCGACGGGTACAATATTTGGATATCCATGATGGGTACTTCACTTCTCGAATAATTCCGCTTCAATGAGTTTGTTGACTTCTACTTCAATTGTGTTACCAACTCAAAGGAGAGACATGCACTGACTTTATAGGGCATGCTATACTTTGATTCCTAAAAGATGCATAGATACCCTATGACTAAGGCCCGATATTTTTTTATACGACCAAGAAAAAGACGCCCTGTATCAATCAATAGCTTGAAGCATTCCTCTCTCTCTTCTGAGGTGTAAGAAGCGCAGAATAAAGGCCGGGCGCGGGTCTTCTAGAGTTCCTAGATTTAGTTTCTTGATTTCATCTACAATCAATTGTCTGCCATCTTTTAGTTGAGGGGGAGCCTCATCATCCATATTGTCTAGGCATGAACCGCTCTCTATTGTTATGTGATAGGTGTTTGCACAAAGCTTGAATCTTCCCCTAATTTCATCCAAGGTCGTCATGATCCTTCTTCCTCTCTCCACGAAACTGGTTAGTGAAGACAATGGTACCTCTCTTCACCTTTAGCGAACCCTTTGTGGTGATTAATAAAATAGTCTTTCTCTTCATACGGATGGAAAAGCAATTACGAATCTCTTTGTCATCGATCTCTTTACAAGAACATTATTTTTCATGCTCCAATAATATCTTTCCTGACAATAAATTCCTTGTGGTTCCTATGATGGAAGACAGAGGTATTTGAGGTGGTTACCTTTCCTCTCATCCGCCCGCAGGCTTCATTTTCATCTTTGCACCCAATCTTTCTAATGCGTGAGACTTGACGTGTCATCATTCTATCCCCGCCAAACACTAAAGTTTGTTGTTGTGTTTTCTTTTCCTCAACTACTTTATTTTTTCTATTTAGGTATGATATGAGTAAGTTATTTCCTTACCCTTCTTAGATGAAATTGCGTGCTTCCGCCAAGATGAATCCCTATCCCAAACTTAGACTCGTGACATAATGCCCTTCCTTTTCAACTTCATTTGGAACTCCGTGAGCTCCATGTATATCCTTTTCCCAATGACTTCATATTTGAGTTCTCCTAGTCTTGACAGATCAAAGAAGTCATAATCTGATTTTTCAAGTAGTGTGAAGAACTTATCAATGTGCCATTTCCATCTTATCGACCGGGGTATTGCCTCTAGCAACACTCAAAGGTGATATATGGGACTTTTGCAACTAGAACAGTCATATTCTCATTCAAATCTTGGAATGCTTTATCACTCATTTCCCTTATTTGGAATGTGAAATTGATTAGTACATTCCTATAGCAAGGGGTTGTCCTTTTCCCGGCTCACGTGGAGTATAGCGAAAAACTGGATGTTCCTTATCAATCTTTGTCTCGCATGTCTCTTAAATGAGGAACTCTAATTAGGAATTCTTCAGCTTCTCTCTAGACATCTTGAGAGTGGCCCATTGAACCTCCTCTTCTCTTCTTTTGAATTGATACGCTGGGTAAGTTAGTGTAGGTTTCTCCAAACTTGATTTTCAAGAATCTAAGTAGAACTTTTCATCTGCAAAGTATGAATCCATCTCATTGAAAGGATTGACGTATGCTTCAATTTTGACTACGCTACAAATTTTCACATACTTCATGCATTTATGCAAAGTAGAGGGCACTACTCTATTTTCATGGATCCAAGGCCGTCCAAGAAGCAAGTTGTATGATGTTTTAGCATCTATAACATGAATCAAAGTGTTTGATCTCATATCCCCAATGGACAACCCTACGTGAATCATACCTATAGCCCTTTGTCCTCCTTGATTGAAACCTTGGATTGTTAGGTTGCTTTTGGACAATTCATCGCTGGAGACTCTGCTCTTTAATACCATTTGGCATGATGTTGACTATTGAATCATCATCAATTAGTATGCGATTGAGGTGTTATTCTCAAATAGCACCTACAACGAATAGAGACATGTTATGTGGCTTAGACCCTAATAACAAGTTATCGCGTTTTAGAAGGCAATTATAAAGAAAACATGGGGCAACTTTTTCATTAGCATGATGCTTTTGGGCTATTATTGGATTATACTCATCCTTGCCTTCCTTGGCACTAGAAATTATATGTGTTGCACTAATTTGACTGTCTTAAAAGAAAAGTCTTCAAAAATAATTCAAGCAAGGTAATGGGATTTGGAATCTATGTGACAAAGAACCATTGATCTTCTTTCTAGCGTAAGATTTGGCGCTTTTTGGTGGTTGTAGTTTATCCTCTTCACCGATATTGGCTTAAAAGTCGTATCATACAACTGCTTGATCTCTTTGTTTTCTATGAGTAACTAGAGTACAACCACTATCTTCATTTTCTATGAGGTTTTTTCTATCTCTAGTGAACCTTCAAGAGTTCTCTTGGAAAATTGACTTTAATTGGATTGAGACTGTCGAATTGCAAGAAGATAGTGTTTGTTATAGTCTACGACTTTGAGAACCTCTTTTGCTTGGGTACAATGCTATCATGATTTGCTATCACTGTTTCATCTATGTCAATGATGATTTCCATTCACTTACTAACTTCGTGATTTTCTTCTTCAAAACAAAGCACTCTTCGTAGTGTGTCCAACGCGATGAAACTTGCACATCTAGGATCACCAACTTTATTGATTTCCTCGGGCCTCTTTGATTCTGGAAGATCGGATGACTTTCTTGCTGCAATTTATCAAGGATCATGGGCACATCTGAATTTGAAAATGGGTAAACCTATGACTCTAACTCCTTCAAGGTTTGATGACGCTTTCCTTTTTGGATATTGACTTGGGCTTCTCCTTTTGGTTTTTGCTTGGTTGTCACCTTTACTGAAGTTGCTTTTATCATCTTAGATTCTTTTAGCTTGGATCCTGAGGTGCTTTCTTGGAACTCCTTCTTCTTTTTCCAGCTCAACAAAGGAGATGTTTTCCCATGAATTGAGATTGAGCATTCTATGTCATGTTCTTGTGTTGCAAATTCTTTAAAAGTTCACGGTTTGATTCCTTGTAGGATGTAAAAAAGGCCCCAATGCATTCCTTGAATGCACATTTCAATAGAAAATATCTTAGAAGGCGGTTCTGTGTGGCCCAAACATAGTGCCTCCAATAATTGATGCAATCCATCACAGTTCATCCTTTCTCTCGTGTAGTGCCGGTCAACCCTATCATGCTCACGGTTCAACAAGACTGTAAAAGAGATTTAGAAATTCCTTCTCAGTTGATCCAACTATCAATAGACTCGGGGTCCAAGTCAATATACTAATCGAATGTATCTTTAGTGAACGAACGAACCGTTTTACCAATAGATCATCCTATGTTCCAGCATTGCTACAAGTTTCTGCATAAAGTGGGCAACGTGTTGCCTTAGATTTCCTTTGCCATCAATTTGCAGCTTTGGTGGTTGGTAGTTCCCCGACATGGGTAGACAATCAATTCATTAGTATAAGGCTTGGAGTAGTACAATGAACTTTTTTGGTGCTCCACCATATTAAGACCTCGATAATGTTTGTTATCATGTCTTAAAAATGTTGGACAGATAAAGCTACAACTGAAACAAATTGTTTTTCCTTTTGGAATATGGACTTAGCAGGTCGCTCCTCAATGTCCTTGCTCGTGGCGTGATGTCATCTGAATAGCTGGGGACAACTCGACCCTCCGGTGTATAAAGGCCTCCAATTTATCAAAATTTGAGTAATTTGAGAATTTGGCATCAACGGACTTTTTCAAGGCTTCAATGATTTGTTCTATAATTGCAAACTTCTCGTCCATGTTAGTCGCGTCGCCATCAAACCACGACCTTCATTGAAATTGGGGAGTCTCGCTGGAATCCTCAGATTCACCAAGATTGAAGCCAGTTTGAGAAAGTTTATCCGACAATACGGGTGCAAGGTTGCTCCTAGGAATGGCAGTTACCACCATCACATGAGATTTGCTCTTCTTTGCCATCATCAAAGAGGTAAAGTATTCGTATCTATCAAAAGCGCTATTCTTGAACTTGCGCGAGTGATTGTGACCAACATGATCGAGATCAACAAATGTGGCTATAGTAGCGTCCTTACATGGAACATCATTGGTCTTTGAAGTCCATTGCGGTAGTTGAATTTCGTAGCTTCTGGATTTGTAGGAGGAATAGATGAAGAGCGCACTGGTCCCACTAGCGTGCCAAAATTTGTTTGCAATAAATTTTTGTATGTTGAAAATTAACTTAAATAAAAAAATAAATAAAGAAAGTAATTTTATTGATGAACCCTCGTGATACAGTTCTGTTGTTCTTTGATTCTTCTTCCTAAACTTTTCATGATTCGAGGCCTCAAGAGCGTATCTCTAATTGCAAGATGATTAACCTCCCTAGAAATGTATATGACCTTCAGGAATGTCTGATATCACTTTTTTGTTTTGTGTTGATCTCCAGGCAGAACCGCATTGACCACTCCTTTAGAAGAACTATGTATTCGATGTTGATGCTTGCTCCAATCCTTGCAAAGATGTCCTCGTAAAAATGATGTAACACTCCTATTTATAGTTGTAGAGGGTAGACAAGCTCAAGTGTAAATACTCTTTCGATTGGTTCATGTAAGTCATCGCTTATCATGTAATGACAGTGTAATACAAATTTAAGCTTTTGATTAGTTCTTGAATTTAACTCGATGTGCCACATCATTTGAATATGTTGCATCCTCTTATTGGTCTTTGAATTTGATTGTCATGCCACATCACTTAATATGTGGCAATTTTTGGGATTCAAGATAAAAAATGAATCCAGACTTGAATTTAATAAAATATACTTATTTAATCGCGGTAATCCAAATTAATAGTTCCAAATCAAATAAATATGAATATAAAATTTAAATTTTTTTATGAATTTAATTCAATAAAATTTATGTGTTTACAATCCGGACTAGAAACTACAATAATTTATTAATTAAGACATAATTATATTCATTGTACTTTTTCTCTACAGTATATTTATTTGATTTTCACATCAATATTCCATCTTTGAATTTTCTATTTTCTTATAAGAAAAAAGAGCCTGCATTATTTCTTCCTAACTTAAAGAAGGCAAAATTTCATATATATATGTAAATAATACTCAATATTATAAATTATACCAAGATTTTTCAGTTTATAAATGTCACACCCTAAACCGGAGGCATGATCGGGCACCTAGTGCCACCCCGATATGAGCATACCCTACACCATAAATAAAACAAAGGCTAGAACCGATGAGGTTCAACAACTATACAATCAAAATGAGATGATAGACTAGAGCAAAGTTGGCTCACCTGACCAACCAAATATAAATAAATACAATATGCCGTCAAGGCCACGTGAATGAAGAACAACTATACAACATGGCCTACCTGGGCCTATAAGAATGACACTACACCCACAACAAATATCTATGAGCCTCAAAAATATAATAGAAATCAACTGTCCGGGGACAGGCCCCAAACTACCCATAACTCAAACTCGAAACTCCGAAAGAACCGGAGCACACCGACTGCACTGAACTCCACTCAAAGAACCAAGAACCCGATCTAAAACCCACCATCACTCGTAGGCATGAATGTAAAGGCCCTCGACTAGGGCGTTAGTACAATAACGTACCGAGCATGAAAGATGAACAACCGGAAGACTCAGATTAGAGATCAGATATACTCGTATAACAATAAAGGAGAACTCAAGCAGTAACACATAAAACCTACCTCGCCCCATAAGCCCGGCAAGTACAAGAAACGCATAAACAAAACCTACCTGACCCCCATAAGCACGACAAGTCTAAAAGTAAACAATAAAACAGCGGCACCTAGCATACATAGCTCACTCGCCATCGCCTCTAGACCTCTCAACGTCTCCACAATACGCCCAACACCTAGCATCCACTTTTACCGCATAACATATAACATGAGCAGCAATTAAAATATATTTCCAAGCATATCAAAAGCAACACCAGTCAATGAACATCATCAATCAAGCACTGCCGGACTCTCTCTCGGTTGCGACAAGCATGGAGCTTAATCCACTGGGAGAACCAATTGCGATCCCAAGAAGGCTCGCATGCCTGACCACTCCCGAGTCATGTCTCAATTCGACACTACGGGGAGGACATCATTCTCAACTCCCGTAGGTCATATCACTCCTTGGGCTCAACCCTCAGCTAGAAACACTACATGCGTCGGGTATCCATAAGCCATGTGGCACCTCGGGCTCGATCGCTAGCCGGAACAATTCTTGTGCATCGGGTATCCACAAGCCACAATGCTTCAAACATAACACACACACTATCATCAACAATAATAATACATGATCTAATAGCCCACAATCAGCTCTCAAACCCCATTACCCGACTATTTCAACACAATACTATTCTTTCACGTCTAGCCGTCCACCAACAAGCCACTAAACAAGCTAAGGACTACCATCCTAACCTTGGCCTATCCTCAAGCTACAAAAACCACATGACACTCAACTTACCACTAACATGAAGTGACACGGCCAAATCAGCCCAAGTGTCACCACGACAGTCATGTGCCCTCGACATGGTCGACACGATCATCGATTCAAATATAACAAAAGATCATCACAACCATTGACCTTAACCCCTATAATCACTCATTAACTTGTAGCCATGATAACCCAATCTCATTCACTCAAACATCCTACAACTTCTACAAGAACTATACGTCTCCACACACGGTCTCTTGACACGAGCCTAATAATTTACCATGACTACGATTCTCCGTACTCAAGCTCCGGGAGCCACCGATCACGGGAAAATATAGGTCCCGTGATAAACTTTACAACTTAAATGAGTCGTGTTTTCTAAGCTATTTGATACATTTTCATGTGATTTCGTATAAAAGTGAAGATATAAAGCAATCCAACATGATTAGCTTTGTTTTGGTTTTTTTGATGACTTTGAGGAGCTAATTCTATGAGTTGGTGAAGTAGAGGCTTGAGATCGGGAAGAAACACGCAAACGCTTCTAAGAAGAGGAGGCTCAAACAGCCTCGCCTGCAAGGCCGGGTAATGTGCCACGGCAGGCCGGCTGCACACAACAGCTCCCTGCCGCGTTGGCAACGTGCTACGGCAGGGGTGGCACCGCGATGGACCTGGTGCAACGCTGCCTGCAGCGTGCCACGTTGCCAACGCGGCATGGTGCTGCTGTGGTCGAAGCCGGGGGCGAATCCCTGCAAAGCCTGTTCGCCGTGTCACGGAGGCAATGCTCCGTGTTACACTCCGTGACACGTTGCTTGTTATTCCGGGACAAATTTCTACTATTATAAATAGCACACTTAGGTTTATTTTCATATATTCTGACTTGGTGGAGCAAGAACGTGGGTTAAGGGCAAGATTGGAGGCTAAATTCTAGGTTCTTCTCTATCTCTTTCTTCTTCCTTTCAATTGCTTGTATGATTAACACTTGGTTTAGGATGTTTAATCCACAAATGAGTGGCTAATTCTCCTTCTTGCCGAGGTTATGAACTTTGTGTTGCAATGTAATTATTGATTGCCGGTTTATTTTCTCTTTTCCATGGTTGTTCTATTTAATTCTTGTTCCTACTACATTAATGTCTGGCCAATGTTAGTGTAAATCCAAAAAGTCGGGTTTCACCCGAGAGGGCAAGAAATTGGAAAGTTGTGAATTAATAGGATATGATCTTTTCTGGTTCGGGAGAGAATTGGGAATTGATTTACCTTCGTGATAGAAATATACCCGAAAGTCGTATTAGTCATGTGTGGAACCGGTTTCGTATTGCTAGAACTTGAATTTCTTCTATCACGAAAATGTAGGTGGAAGGTTCATGATTCTTAAGTTGGGTCAATACGAGAGTTTTAATCCATAGGCGTAGTTCCGACTAGCAACCTGAGAAAAGATAAACCACGTAAATTAATAATTCATTTCTTCACATGTTCTTTGTAGACTCAAGATGCTCTCATCATAGTTAAGACTAATTGTATAAATAGCGCAAGTTAGTACAAAAATTATATTTCTCAAAACAAACAACTTTTCTTACGCCGTTGTCTTCATTGTTAGAGTTTTTAGTAAATTAACACTTGAAAAGGTTTTACCCCGCAGTCCGGCTCTTTTGGGTTCGACATTCCGGTTCCTTAAAAGAGCCACTATATTACTTGTACAAATCGTACACTTGCGGGCTCATCAAGTTTTTGGCGCCGCTGTTTAGACCGGGCAATCGCAAAAATTTCTTAAGTGTTACTTAACGAATTTATACAAGCGTCGACATTAACGTGTTTTTAATTTTATTTTATTTTAAAAAAAAAAAGAAAAAAAATTAAATTAGTTTTGATCGTTTTTGGATACCCTTCTGACATGACATCTTGAACATTAATGGTTTAGGATGGTGAATACTCATACTTTGATGAGTCTTGTTCGACTGGAGGACACCACTAGGGCAAAGACTATAACACGTGTAACATATGGCTGGTCAAGATGGCCATTGGGCTGGCTGTCCAAATGCATAATCCATCCCCCAAACCCCTACTATGATCCTTCGTTGTTTTTTGCCGAATATAGGCATGATGAAAATGAGTACTTGGGACGCCAAGCTCGAATAGAAGACATGCTAAAACAACATGCTTGAGCAAATGTGAAGCAATGAGGGAGGTGATGGAAGCAATGAGAATTGAAGCAGGAGAATGGAGAAGCTCTAGAAAGGATGAGCTTTTAAATTCCTTCAGAGATGATTACTGAGGCCGAAGCTTGTGACGAATTGCAAAATGTAGCTTGTAGGCTTATATTCAAGAGGAACCACAAGAGGAAGACAAGGGTGAATTGTCAAATGAAGCCCGATATTTAAAACCTCTTGAGTGTCCCTGTGAGGAGCTCATACGCAGAAAATCCATTCAGGGAGAAGAGATTGGCATACACCATTTGCAAATACTGAGAGATAGATGTTGATGCGAAGGAGAGGTATACAAGTAAGGGGGTCAATTGCACTAGCCGAACCATGTGCATTGGACTCACCAAGCATTTCTCTACCTTGAGTTTGGTGGACGACATTGAAATGGAGTCTTTCAAGCTTATAGAGAAATGTCTAGAGGAGGACCAAGTCCCATATAATCTCAAATTTGTTGAGCCCAATAGACAAAAATGACTCCGCTACTCAAGGGCCAATAAGTGCAAAAGGCAACATCTATTACTTGTCCTTATACTTTTCACCACCACCCCTAGAACATAAGAGAAAATTGGAGAAGAAATTAGGGTGAGATTCATCCTCAAGGTGGAGGAAAAGTGGTGAAACTTGACACGCGTGCCGCGACGTAAAATTAGGTGCCGCTTGGGAGGTAACTCCATGGGTACCATAGGTACCATTTAATTTCTTGCATTTTTATTGATTTTATTAATTTTCATCTTTGTTGTTTTTGGTCGAAAGTTAAGCACAGATGGAGGGGAAGTCTCGAGTACCTGTAAAGGAGGAAGCAATGTTGCAGAGAAAAGTGTGGGGTGAACACCTACTTGTGCGAATTTGAAGAAAAAGCATGCCGGGGGTTGGCTAGCCTAAAGGCCTCAGTGGGAGTATTCTCACCCTCTGTAAATTTTAATTTGATGCTATGAGGACATAGCAGGATTTAAGTGTGGGGTGAGGGAAATTTCAATTGGAAATTTCAAAATTTTTCTCAGGCTTAACAAATTTTTGGTGAATATAATGCTTGTGTGAAAAAAAAAAAATTTTTTTTGGAGAAATGTGAAAACTTTTTTTTTTTTTTTTACTCGCTACGAATTCATCACCAAGGATTTTTTCTTTTCGGGTTCTTCTCACGGGGGTCTTTGAACCAAGAATAATTTTTGTTTTTATTTTTTTTATTTTTTTTTATTTTTATTTTTTTATTTTTTATTTGTCTTATATAATGTTTTAGTCATCGTTAGGGACTGTTTCCAACAATGGATGGATGACGACCTGCCTTGAGGAAAAATTAGTCAATAGGTTTTTGTTCTTTTTTTTTGTAAACTCATAGCTAATGGATGCTTGATATTCTTGTTATGTGCAAGACATGATTGTGAGATGCAAGTATGTTTAGTATTAAAGCATGTAAATGTATAACTTTGTTTGAGAATCTTTGGCTCTTGAATTTGACTCAATACGATTGAAGCTTAATTTTAAATTCTTGCATTGGCTGAGTAAGAGTCCGCTGAATGTGTCTTGATTTGAGCATGTGCCATGAGTGTAAGGTTTTTGAGTATTCTCAGGCTATTATGGATTGTCTAGAACTTGCCCTGGTCTGTTTATAAAACGAAATGAAGGATGTAAAGGGTGGAGATGATTTAGGCATTTTTGAATGAACCTAATCTTATCCCTCGCCTACCTACCTGAAATATTAATCCTAGTCACCCATTGAGCCTTAGGCCTATCTTCTTTTATAGCCGCAACATGTTTAATCCCTTTTTATTTCATTTGCCTTGAATTTGATCCAAAGCTCCTAAGCGCTTAAAGAAGAAAAATCTGAAAGAGGAAAGGAGTGAGAAGAATGAAAAGAAAGGAAAAGTGGAAGTTGTAAAAGTGAGAAAGGTCAAAGGTGCACTTGGGTGTAATGGTTGATTATTAGCAAGGAGTAAGAAAACAAATGAATGAAAAATTATTTATACAACTCCTTACTAATGAGCTAAAAGTGCCTAAAAGAAATGAGGGAGCAAAAGAGGAAAAAGAAAAACTACCAAGGATAAAAGGGAAGTAAGGGAAGGGAAGTTCAAATGAGGGAAAAGTGCGATGTATTTAAAGCGCTTAGGAAGATAGTCACTATTACCGATCACAATAGTACCTACCTACACCCGAGTTAGTTACAACCTACAAAGTCCTACTTGATCTTACATTCATACATCCTCAAATTAGTGGAGAAATGATCAAGGGGCAAGCTTATGGGTCATGACATGAAGCATGTGAATTCTTTGTGGAGAGGGAGTGTAATTTTTATTACCTACACATGTTGTGATGAAAAATTGTTTTTGCATGTGATGGGGTAACTCTTTCCGTGAGGGCACATGTTTAATGAAGGATAAAATTCATGTGGGATTTCTTAATCAGTTGATTGACATGAGTTTGCTAACATTGAGAGTCGATTCTTGAGGTTAAGAAGTCTTAACATAGTTGTATTTCAGCATGTCTTATTTTTTAGCTTGTATCTTAGATAATCATCATAGCCGTAATTCGAATTATCTTGATAGATTAGCTATGTGTGAGTCTTTATTCACATGAGATGTAAAAGGTTGTTCGAGGACGAACAAGATTTTATGAAGGTGATCACGGGAAAAAATATAGGTCCCGTGATAAACTTTACAACTTAAATGAGTCGTGTTTTCTAAGCTATTTGATACATTTTCATGTGATTTCGTATAAAAGTGAAGATATAGCAACCAACATGATTAGCTTTGTTTTGTAGGTTTTGATGACTTTTGAGGAGCTAATTCATGAGTTGGTGAAGTAGAGGCTTTTGAGACGGAAGAAACATGTAAACGCCGGCAAAGAGGAGGTCAAATGTGCCCCGCTCGCGCCGGCACGTGCCACGGCAGGCAGGCTGCCCAAGACAGCCCCCTTGCCGCAGGCACGTGCCGACGGCAGGTGGCACTGCGATGGACTTGGTGCAGCCGCGCGTTCTCGCGCTGTGCCATGCTGCCAACGCGCGTGGTGGCCGCCAGTGGTCGAGTTTCGGGCGAATTCCGTAAAGCCTCCGCGTTCTGCCGTGTCACGAGGTAATGCTCCGCGTTACACTCGTGACACGTTGCTTGTTATTCCGGGACAAATTTCTACTATTATAAATAGCACACTTAGGTTTATTTTCATATATTCTCCGACTCTGGTGGAGCAAGAACGTGGGTTACAAAAAGCATTGAGTGACCTAAATTTCTAGGGTTCTTCTCTATCTCTTTCTTCTTCCTTTCAATTGCTTGTATGATTAACACTTGGTTTAGGATGTTTAATCCACAAATGAGTGGCTGTATCTTCCTTGCTGAGGTTATGAACTTAGTGTTGCAATGTAATTATTGATTTACGTTTATTTTTCTCTTTTCTTCCATGGCTGTTCTATTTACCCTGTTCCTACTACATTAATGTTCCGCCATGTTAGTGTAAATCCAAAAGTCCGGTTTCACCCGGAGAGGGCAAGAAATTGGAAAGTTGTGAATTAATAGGATATGATCTTTTCTTGGTTCGGGAGAATTGGGAATTGATTTACCTTCGTGGGATAGAAATATACCCGAAAGTCAGATAGTCATGTGTGGAACCGGCTTGTATTGCTAGAACTTGAATCTCTTCTTATCACGAAAATGGGAAGGTTCATACTCTTAAGTTGGGTTAAATACGAGAGTTTTAACCATAAAAAAGAGTTCCGACCTAGCAACCGGAGGAAAAGATAAAACCACGAAATTAATAATTCGTTTCTTCACATGTTCTTTGTAGCCTCAAAGATGCCTCTCATCATAGTTAAGACTCAATTGTATAAATAGCGTAAGTTAGTACAAAAATATATTTCTCAAACAAACAACTTTTCTGTACACTATTGTCTTCATTATTAGAGTTTTAGTAAATTAACACTTGAAAAGGTTTTACCCCGTAGTCCAGTCTTGTGGGTTCGACAATCCTATTCTTAAAAAGAGCCACTATATTACTTGTACAAACTGGGCATTACCTTGCGGGCTCATCACCACCAACCAAAGAAGCACCTTATACACACCTTTATCACCATATAAACAAAGAGAACAAGAGTTCAATAATAGCAAAAATACAAGCCATCACAAAACAAATTCAACAAACACGCTAATATGGACGACAACCCGCTATGGAATTCACGCCACAAAGGGAGGAACGAGCCTAATATACCTTAGCTTCAAGCCTAGACGAACTTGAGCCTTAAACAACATGACCCTACTTCCTAAAGGAAGTCCAATATTCTGCAAAAATGCAACCAATACAACTCAATAACAAAAACAAGACAAACAAAGCTTACACGCATAAGATTAATAAGAATTCAACGCAGAGAAACTCGAGACAACACCCTATCGACGTTAAAACACCTATAACCAATATTAAACACTAAGGAGAACATAAGGCAGAAGGCTTACCAACAGCTTCCCACGAAACAACCACCAACGACCCGGAAAAAAGACACCAAACCACTGACACACCAAGCTCCCGACTTCCCGAAATCAAAATCATGTTGAGCCATGGATTGGAGCCCCAAAACCCAAAGGAAACCACAGAGAGAACCTTGAGAGAGGTTTTGGACGTGAGAAGTTCTGGAAAATAAGAAAATAAGGTAACCAACCGACCAAGGGGCTTTTTATAGTTCTCCACCGCCTTAAGACCTTGTGAGGTGTTTCGCTTGCGCTGATCTCGTGAAAACGTAAATATCTCTCTACTCCGAAATCGGATTGGCAAACGGTTTGATGTTACAAAACTAGACTCATAGATATTTAATTTGATAGGTCACACACCCTTAACTTCTTTATATATTGATTAAAACACTTGATACATCTGACCCGAATTTCAAAGAATCTCAAGAAGGAAATTTTACGATAACTTTTTTTCAAATTTTGTTCCACAACTTGATCGACGTCTAATCTTAAATATGATCATAGAGTGATTCAAATAAATCATAAAGCTTCCTCTAAGCCTATTATGTACTCTTATTCCTACCTCGAAAGCACGATTTTATCAAGCCAAACTATCCGCGTTATTCCCCCTTTGAAATATTTGTCCTCGAATATTGGACGACCCGGGCATAACTCCAACTCAAGCGACTGACACAACACAACATCGCATGACATAGCCCCACATGAAAAGCCTATCTCAAACAACTCCAAACAACAAAACCTTGCACTATGTCGAGGCACAACATAGCTATAATCATAATCAAAAAAGAATCTTACATGTCACCATATCTAGCCTCTGACCAGTTATAATCAATCAAGTTACAAGCACCCGTGCACAAGCCAACAAATATGAGTCTAGACCTGACTCCTACGACATATAACTTCTCGAACGATTTCGATCCAGAAAGAAGAGTAATAATCCTAAATGCCCTGTAGCCTCCTATTTATAAGTACACTGCGCAATGCACACATAAACAAGACTCTACTAGACACGACTCATAGACTCCTTAGGATGAACTACTCTGAATAACAAGTCTGTCACACCCCAAACCTGGGAGGCATGAATGACACCTAGAATCACTCCCCGATATGAGCATACCCGATGCCCAAAATATGTGGCCAAGGATCAGAACCGATGAGGTTCAACAACACAACAACTATACAATTAGAATGAGACGATAGACTATAGCGAAAATTGGCTCACCTGACCAACCAAAAATAAATAAATACAATATGCCGTCAAGGCCACAGAATGGAAGAAAACTATATAACATGGCCCACCTGGTCTATAACAATGACACTACACCTACAACAAATAAGCCATCCTCAAAAAATATAATAAAATCACCAGCCCGGGATAGGGCCCCAAACTACCTAGCACCCCAAACTCTGGCAACCTGAAAGAACTGGAGAAACCGACTCAGCTGGAACTCCACTCAACAACTAAGAACCTAATCTAACAACCTACCATCACCTGTAGGCATGAATGAAGCACCCCAACTAGGGCGTTAGTACAATAACGTACTCGAGCGTGGAAAGACAGAAACAACTGGAAGACTCAATTTAGAGATCAACAGATATACCAGATACCGCTGGTGGAGAACTCAAGCAAGTAAACACATAAAACCTACCTGACCCCAATAAGCCTAGAAAGTACAAGAAACGTACAAACAAAAACCTACCCGCCCCATAAGCACGGAAAGTCTAAAAGTAAATAATAACACAAGGGCACCTAGCATACATAGCTCACCTGTCATCGCCTCTAGACCTCTCTACAGCCTCCAGCTAACATCAGCCAATACCTAGCATCCACTTTTATCAGATAAAATATAACATGAGTAGCAATTAAAATATATTCCCAAGCATATCAAAGTAAACACCAGCCAAAGGAACATCATCAATCAAGCACTCGCTGACTCTCTCGGTTGCGCACAGTTAGCGGAGCTCAATCCCTCTGGGAGAACCAATCGCCATCCTAGGAAGGATCGACATGTCGGACCACTCTCGAGTCATGTTTCAAATCGACACTACGGAGGAAATCATTCTCAACCCCGTAGGTCATATCACTCCTTGGGCTCAACTCCTCGCCTGAAACACTCTCGTGTGTCGGGGTATCCACAAGCCACAAGGGAACCTCGGGCTCGATACCTAGCCGAAACAACTCTCAGGCATCGTATCCACAAACAACAAGGTATCAAACACCAACACACGCACAATCACCAACAATAATACATGCTTCAGTAGCCCATAATCGGCTCTCAAACCCCATAACTCCGACTATTTCAACGCAATACTATTCTTTAATGTCTATTGCCCACCGACGAGCCACTAACAAGCCATGACTACCATCCTAACCATATCCTGCTTACAAACCACTCATGCCACTTACTTACACTCACATCAAGGACACGGCCAAATGAGCCCAAGTGTCACCACTTCCATACCACATGCCCTCGACACGGTCAACACGATCGTCGATTCAAAATATAACAAAGATCATTGCAACCGTCGACCTTAACCCCTCTAATCCCTCATTCACTTGTAAACATGAAAACCTAATCTCATTCACTCAAACATCCTACAACTTGCTACAAGAACCACACGCTCATACACAAATTTCTCTCGTCACGAGCCTTATAATTTACCTGACTAAGGCAATTCTTCTACTCAAGCCCGGTAGCCACCAACCAAAGCGTAACCTTATACATAGCTTTATCATCATATAAAATGAAGCGTAACAAGAGTTCAATAATAAAGCAAAAACACAAGCCATCACAAAAACAAATCCAACAAACACGCCAATATGACGACAACGCTATGGAATTCATGCCGACAAAGGGAGGAACGAGCCTAATATACCTTAGCTTCAAGCCTAGACGAACTTAAGCCTTCAACACCATGACCCTACGCTAAAGGCAATCCAATATTCTTCCAAAATGCAGCCAATACAACTCATTAACAAAAACAAGACAAACAAAGCTTACACGACAAAATTACCATGAAACACAAGTCGTATCAACTATACGATGAGAATTACTTACCGAAGAAGGTTAGCCTTAAAATACCTTGTAGGTGACTCGATAACTTCACCTTCATCAATCTAACCCTTCAACAAACAATCACTTCACCAAGCCCCAATGTCTCAATATTTACAAGCCACCCAAAACATTCCACGAATCAATCAATGAATAAGAGTTCCAATGTCGAGAAGTCGCTTCTGATATATAATGTAAAACTTTCAATTTAATAGTAGAGAGGGTAGAAGTCCATTACCTTTTCTTGATGAAGTAACACCACAAGAGATGGAAAACACACCACTTCCCTTGGAAAATTCCCAGCAAAGCCTCAACTATTGAAGCCAAGAAGAGTATAGCACTTCTCACAAGAATTCCCACAACTTAGCAAAGCATCGTGTTGGAGGCCTGATAAAGACCTGAGAACCTATAAATAACCTTCCCAAATGAAAGCTATTGAAAATCTCTTGAGGTTTAAACAAATGAGTTTAAAAGGAGTTGAGAATCAAAAGTTATTTAAAAAAGAAGTGGGCACCATT
Source organism: Datura stramonium (assembly GCA_018107945.1). Classification (NCBI taxonomy): domain Eukaryota; kingdom Viridiplantae; phylum Streptophyta; class Magnoliopsida; order Solanales; family Solanaceae; genus Datura; species Datura stramonium. The sequence goes on along the minus strand of JACEIK010000971.1, from coordinate 224,918 downwards.
AAGTCGACTCAGTGGCTGGGCACGTCGCGCCGTGCAAAGTGCACCTGCTAGCGTGTTGTCGCACAGATCCATGCACCAGGCCAGCCTGCACCAGCGCCGCGCGCCGGCCGTGCCACACGCCGCCCCGGGCCATGCACGCGCACCAAGTGCTATGTGCGACCGCCCGCGCACGACTTCCACGCTTATGCTATCGCTCGACACCCCAGGCCGATTTTTCTTGGGCAAACCTTTTTTGCTTTTTATTTCACTTTCGGGAAATATAAAAATGAAAAATTAGCCCGTAAGACATATTTTCTCACTGTCTGGCCATCACCCGTTCACGGGTGTTTCATCCTTCCCCTTAAGGACATTTGTCTCGAATGTAATTCAGCTTTTAAGAGACTTAAATTCAGGTATTGCCAGAAAATTTTTGGTAGAGTCTCCTTGTAATATGGACTATCAAAACCCGAAAATGCAAAAAAAGGTCCAACTTAGGAATCTCACAGATGCTGTTGCATAACTATATAGCATAGCTTACAACAATAAGTAAGTAACCAACAACAACGATAATGGAGACAACAATGAAACACCTGGAGAACTATCTTACCTCATCGTAAATCGGGTTTCGCGAGCCGGTGTGTAAATGGGTCATAGGTCCGGAACAAGTGAGGGTATCTCGACCTTATGTTGTCCTCGACCTCTCAAGTCATTTCTTTCCTCTCCATTCCCGTTCCTCCATAATACTTTAACAGAGCTACATCTTTTTGGTCCTCAATCAGTAGAACTGTCTATCTAATATAGCAATAGAGTCTCCTCTACAGGACAATTCTTCTATGACTCGAACATCCTCGACGAGAAAACTCAGAAGGGTCTCCTATGCACTTTCGTAGCACGATACATATGTAAGGTTTGATGAAATAAATTCTAGCTCCGAAGGCAAACGAATCATAAGCTACTTATGTCATGCCTCGAGACTATACCCCAACGTAATGGTACTTGAAGTCCACATGTGAACCTAAGTCGATCCCCAATCTATCATACACCGGTATTCTGAGCAAACATGCACAACGGAACTTTGAAACGATATCATAAAGAATTTACGAAAAATAAGTCTCGAGAACATAAAGTTCAAAATGCTTGAATAATACCGATAAATCTGAAAATCATGTCTTTCCGAAAGCCATATAATAGAGGAGTTAGCTGAAAAAGCCCCAACTAACTCTAAGTCTAACTGAAATCCAATGAATGAAAGAAAAATAATGCTCGATGAGGACTCACACTTCACTACTGAGGTGGAGAGTCTCGAATCGCGGCAAATTCAATCTGCAGCTAATTCTGAGAACTCCTGCAAAGCCTATATCATGAAACGATATAGCATAAAGTATGCGATGAGTATTTTGAATGTACCGAGTAAGTGGAAAACATAACCAATATAAAGTCTGATCTAAATGACACGCAATGACCAATGTGTAAGCCGAACCGAACTAGTGATGTAATCTAAAATGGTCAAGATGACCGTCCGATGGTCATGACCATTCCCAAGCCGAAAACATTGAATCTCGAGATACTATAATTTAATTGAGTTAAACTGGATAGAAATAGAACGAAAATGAACGTTTATTTCCAAATCGTCTGGATCGACTAGTGGGAGAGTCTATAATCGACATATAACCACGCGAGCTAGATTGGAGTCCGATGTATACACTCCCACCGGTAGGGACCCAATACACCTTGCCAGGGTATAAAGGCATGAAATGAGTGTGGATCACAAAAGTTTGGGGCCAATCATACCGCACATCAGAATTTTGCCGGCAACGTAGTTCTAGGAACTCCGGGTGCGCGAACCCAGCCTCCATTCTGGCTAAGTTCTACTCCCACTGGAAAACCTAAACCGAACTACTAAGCTGATAGCTTGAAACTGGGGTCCAAGACTGTCGGGACGTATAATCGCATGTACCCGAGAGTCTTACCTGACGTATTCTCAAACTGGATTTTTAGACCGTCGAGCCGTTCGGAAGCGTCATAAATCCGGCCCAAGAACAAGATATAATCGAACCGGGTATTGGGGCTGGTTAGATCTATATAGAATGTCATGACCACCTAACGGAAAAAACTATAATTTGAGTCTTATTCTCGATAACCGAGAGGCACCACTAACACCTCGAAATAAGATTGAAGTCGAACTGATCGCTGATAATTTTCGAAAGATTCGAAGAGACTTCACGCTCTAACCGGTCCGAGCTACTAGCAGCCAATAGAGAACTCAACTTACCCCAACAATACGTGAATTTCATAATATTTCGACAATTCAAGAATTAAAGAACTCTCATCCAACAAGGATAAAATCATTACTACGCCGAAATAATTGCTCAACAAATATATAGTAAGAATTTTAGGAAATTTAGTCCAAAGCATTCTTAATTCACTAGATAAAATTTAATAAGCAAAATCATTACTCGAATAATAAAACTTAAATTCACTCTTTGTACTAACATTGACAATTTAATTAGAAACTACGAAGATAATATGAACAACTCCATGGATATTATTCCAAGCGAAATTAACGAAAAAAATAACATGGAATTCATTCGTATTTTGAAAGCTCGTGAGCTAAAACTGATAAGGGTGTTATGGTAGGATTTTGGGGGACACAAGGGAAGGATACCTTGTTGAATTCCCACATACCGTATAAAAATTCACCAAGAGAAGAGGACTTGAACTTCTGCAATATATGAGAACCCTAAGCTTTTTTGAGAGTTTCTAGAGAGGACTTTCGATAAGTTTCCTGAGAATAATCATGAGAATGAGCGGAGGAACTGTCCAAACCTCTAATAAGTCTGATTTCACTTCAAAACAACGTAGTTTAGAGTTTATGAGAATAGGAAATTACTAAATAGTCCTTAGAAAATTCTAAGAAAATCAAGGTCAGTGTCCCTAAGGGTGACCTAACGGGTTGTGGTGACTGACCACGACTCATGGTCACTCCTGTCAGGTACACTTCCTGGGATCCTCAGTAGGTCACCACGGGACCTAACGAGCCGTGGTCACCGACCACGCCTCGTGGTCACCGACCACGCCTCGTGGTCACCAATGTGGACCACACTGTTCACCGCTGAAGATTTAACTATAGACTAGGTAACGAGTCACTCAATGAGTCGTTGCCACAGGTGACGACTCATTTCACCCACTCATCAAGTACACTGGTCAACTCAAAATATTCCAACTCATGCCCGACCACGAATGACTTAATGGTTCGGTGGTTAGCACTGCACTCGTGACGTCCCTCGTTAGGTGCACTGCCTCCTCCTTACATTATCCTACCTTCTCCTCACGGCTCACCTATAAGTCATGTACTTTGACGCCTCTAGAAGCCAGAATTTGATAGGATCTACTCTTCGAGTCAAGGGGAAACTGTGGTTGCCTAGTGAGCCGAGCGCGATAACTTGCTATATGATTTGCCACGTTAGTGACCGTTAGTTCCACCAACTCAACGTTTGTCCTACAGGTCGTTCAGGAAACCACTCCACTTGATACAAGTCTGACAGACTAGTTGATACCCTAAAGGGGGGAGGAACCTTGTTAGTAGTCATAGGTGGGGCCAACGCCCTAGACGACTCTTATGATGCCTATGTATATGCCGTTGCATAGGGCTAGGTTCAGATATACCTATCTATGAGGCTAGGAACCATCCAGAGGAACCATCTAAAATCTGGATAGGCCAAGTTAGTGTCTAAGGGACTAGAATCTTTGTAGCACAACATTACCGCCAGGTTAAGAATTATAGCATGCCGCCCGGTGGGAAGTTACTTAATGATTGCTTAGGAATGTATCCGGTTGGTAGCATCCTTGTAGTCGTCCCAAGAAAAGGAATCATGAAGATAGTCGCCTGTGATCTTACTGTTTGCTTATGAACTATCAACATCCTAACATGACCTTCAGAGTACCGCGCGCTTAAGTCACTCTGGATTCGTCCTTTATCGTCTAAGTCGACGGATGTTGGTAATCACGCCAGAACCTTCGTCAGTGTTGTTCTGCAGTCATTTCAGAAGGACTTGGGAACATAGGTTAATTTGAGTACATCATTCCATTCTCAAATAGACGGGCAGGAAAAACGTATAATTCGTACGCCGAAGATATGTTGTGGTGTGTGTGTTAGACTTTGAGGGCAGTTGGGATGAACATTTAACTCACATTGAGTTTGCTATTAATAATGCTATCATTCGGCAATCCAGATGGTGCCTTATGAGGCCTTATATGGGAGGAAATGCATGTCCCCGCTGGTTGGCTTAAGGTTGGAGAATCCGAGCATTGGACCAAACATAATCCAATTCGCCGAGGAGAAAGTAAAGCTTATCGAGAATGCTTACAATGGCTCGAGTCTCCAGAATCCTACTCGATATGCAACGTAGATCCCTAGATGATAGATAGGGACTCTGTGCAATTGACTGTCTTTAATACATAGCTCGGCGTAATCTTTGGCTAAGAATGTATTCAGACCGGGCAAGAAGTGAGCCGATTTCAATCTATCAACAATCACCCAAATAGAGTCGAATTTGTGTCTGGTACGGGTAGTCCTATCACCAAGTCCATATTAACTGACTCCCATTTCACATAGGTATAGCTATTTCCCTCGAGTTAGTTCACAAGCTTCGATGTTCACTTACTCGCTAATTAGTACACTATGCTACAAATGCGACTATATCTTTCTTCATTCTCGGCCACCAATATATCACTTTTTATGTCAAGGAACATCTTCGATGAACCCATATGAAGAGAGTAATGTTATAGTGTACCTCTGCCATAATCTGGTAGAGTCGCTACATATGGAACGCAGAGGCGACAAACTGTATTCTCAAACCCCATTCCTGCTACTCCGAAAGCCGATAGTTCACCTTGTTGATCTTTATCTCCGAGTTGTGCTAAATAATAATCCTCGTATTTCTGCTCTTTATCTCTACCACCAGGGATGACATCAAGTTGTATTATGAATTATAGCCTATTATCCTCTCAATCCACTATCCGAACCGGCTAGACTGCCAGCCGATGTACTTTGTGCCATTTCCGTTGTTCTCGTCTCTGTAAAAGGACGCCTATGGATCGGTGACTTAGGGAATATGCTACAATATTGGCCTTCCCTGATGGATAAGATGTTCTACACTATAATTCTTCAACAATTCTAGCTAGCGACGCTATCGTAGATTTAACTCTTTTTGCTGAAAATGTTCTGGAGGCTCTTATGATCCGTGAAAATATCGACATGCACACCATACAAGTAATGCCTCCATATTTTTAAGGGATGAATTACTGCAGCTAATTCCAGGTCATGGGTGGATAGTCTTTTCATGTTTTCAATTGCCTTAAAGCATACACAATTACCTTCCCACGTTGCATCAAAACACACCCCAACCCAACGTCTAAAGCGTCAAAATACACTGTGTATCCCTTCGAGCCTTCGGGCAAACTTAACACTGGCGTCGATTTCAATATGTTTTTCAATTCCTGGAAACCCTACTCACAGGCCTCGGTCCAATGAAATTTGGCTGCTTTCTAAGTCAATTTAGTCAAAGGCACTGATTGGTGGTAGAAAATCCTTTCCACAAACCTTTATAATACCCAAACTAATCCCCAGAAACCGCGAATCTCCTGGAGTTGTAGGCCTAGGCCATGTATTTACCGCCTCAATTTTTTGTGAAACAACTTGAATACCATCCTCTAATACAATGTAGCCTAGGAAAGCTACGTATCATAACCGTAACTCATATTTAGAAAAACTTTGCGATAGTCAGGTCTCTAAGGATCCAAGTACCGTTTTGCAAATGATCTCTGTTCCGCTTTTGAGCAGAGGACAATGTATCATCAATGAATACTATCACAAATATATCTAAATATGGCCTGAATATAATGTTCATCAGATCCATGAACTCTATTGGGGCATTTCGTCAACCCACAGGACATGACTAGGAATTCAAAATAACCATACCTATCCCGAAAGCCGGGCTCATGGGATGTCTTTCTTGAACTCGAACCCGGTGGTACCCGAATCTCAAGTCAATTTTATAAAAATATTTTTCTCCTTGTAGTTGATCAATCAAGTCGTCTATCCTGAGAAGTCGGTACTTATTCTTACTAGTAACTTTATTCAACTACGCGATAATCTATACACATGCGGAGGGATCCATCTTTCTTCTCACAAATAGAACCGGTGCACCCCACTATGATGTACTCGGCCCGATAAAGCCCTTATCTAGCAAACATCTTTCTGCGCTTGTTCTTTCAATTCTCTCAATTCAACAGGAGTCATTCGGGTATGGAGGGGGTAGATATAGGCTGAGTACCGTAGCAAGTCGATAGAGAAATCTCTTTCCCCATTAAAACACAGAAGTTCGTATCCAAACATTTGGGAACTCATTAACCACAGAATTGACTAGAGAGTCGGGATTCCGCTTGCATATCCCGAACCCTAACAATATGATAGATACAACCCTTTGCTATCAACTTTTTCGCTCGGGGATAGGATATAAACTTACCTTTTGGCATAGCCGTATTACCCATCTACCACGTACTACTTCCCCGGATAGTGAACGAACAATTCTAGTCCAACACTCTACAATGGTGTAAAATGGTGCTAGCTAATCCATATCCATAATTACATCAAAATCAATCATCTCTAGTTCTACTAGATCTGCTAAGGTCTGGCGACCAAATATCCCTACTATATAACCTCGATAAATTCTTTTTCACAATTAGAGTAACCAACGGTGTAGACACTAAAAAGGGCCGATGAAGCAATTCTAAGACTATATCAAACTTTCTGACTACTAACTAGTAACATACGACAAAATGGAGCCCAGGTCTATTAAAGCATAAACTGAATGAGAGCAAAAATCTAATATACTCTGTCACAAAATCTGGTGACGACTCTGAATCTTGTCGCCCCAGTAGTGCGTATGTGCGGTCCCTCACCGCTCCCGAACTAGATGCCCCCGATCTCTCGGCCTCGCCGGTACTGAGCGAGGGCCCGCACTCGCTGAAGGTGCTAGAGCATATGAACCTGCTGAGGATCTATTTTGCTGGTCGTGACCGCCCTAGCGCCGGCTGGGAAATCTCTCATCATGTGTCCTCTGTCTCAGGAATCTGTGGTGGAACCATACCCGCACCTTCCTGCATGCCGCCTATGGCAAGTACCGCAGACGGTACCGCGATTCAATCCGATCTGGCCCTCTGATACCGCAAGCTTGGTGCTCGTGGAACTTTGCCAGTACCCGACTCTCTTCAATGATCCAATCCGTTGTCCTGCCGCTGCTAAAATAGGGGCCTAGGTGGCCTACTTGATGTTTTATATTTGGCCCACCATAAGTCTAGTGAGAACTCCGCGGGTCTAGCCTCTCCTCCGATGCTGCTCCCGACCCGCCCTTTCCATGGCGTACCGACGCTGTTTGAGATCCTCTATATTTTGAGTAAATTCTGAATCCGGGTGAGATATCCATATCCTCTCGCGGTGTGGCTGTAATGCAAAACTCGACATATTCGGGCGCAAGTCCCATAATAAACCGGTGCACCCTAGAAGGCATAGTGTCGACAAACAAGGGCGCATATCTGGCTAAGGAGTCAAATCTCAATGTATATTCTCTAACACTCATTATGCCCTGCTCCAGATGTAAAAACAGCTCTACTCGCTTACCGGACCTCTCGAGGCAATAGTGGTCTATGAAAGCCGAGAAACTAGGGCCATGTAGGTGGGAGGTGCATCTACCCCGATCTCTCCCAACTCTCGTACCACAAGACTGCCACATCTCCCAATCAAAATACTGCTAACTCAACTGATTCAGACTAGGCATGTATAACCCGAATATTCTCTCGCAACTACTATGAAATTATGGGGTTCTCTCTACGATCTATCCCCTCGTGAACTCGGGGACTCAAGGTAAGGAACTCATGGACCTCGAGCTACTGTGCCCTTCAGTGGGCTCAACGTTAGCTGATACTACTGGCTGAGGCTGTCGCTAGGCAAACCATCATTTGCACCAACATATAGAATGCACCCCCGAGCGCTCCCGATCCGATGGCACAGGAATGGCTAGGGTGGTGCCGGTATATCCGCCGCTCTAGCGGGTTCCGAGTGCGGTGGTGATGTCATGAGATTGAGGTGACGTCCCTGTCGCCCTCAGATCAGGTTGATTCTGACTGGGGCCCCCTACTAATGCCCTATCCTGTTGCCACATCTAGATCTCGACCAGGTTGCGGTCTACCGTGTGTCCGACATTCTTATAAATATACAACACAACTCTATAGAACGACTGGAGGAGAAAGAAGAGTAACCACACTATTATTCCTTATAGCCTCCTACCTGTAGAATGTGGTTCACAATACATCCATATACAAGACCCTACTTGGTACTGCCTATGCACTCCCGCGATATGACCTTCGCCCGATACAAGTTTGTCACACTCCACTTTGGGAGACATGACTGCACCTAGTGTCACACTGGGATCTCGTACTACTCGATCGGCCCGATGCAATTACCGGTGCATGCCTATAACTTACTCAAGAAAATGATGAGCTATACATCGGTTATAAATATGCCTTCGCCGACAAGGCCACCGTAGTTAGAAGACAAATAACCACCAACAACACAATAACAAAGGGATCCTATGTGGCCGAGAAGACCACCATCCCGTCTAGTTATAACCGAAATAAAATAAGGCAACTAAACTACGCTATAGCCAACAAGGCTGCTAATTGACAGTTAAACAAGGCCCTACGCGTCCATCACAGAAATAAATATACATAGGCCCCACACGGCCAACAACAAAACCAATCGCTGGAAATATGTAGGCTCGTGAACTTCCTAAGAGTGGAATAATGGTCGAGATAGGGCCCGAATTCTTACCCATAAGCTATACAACAAAAGAACAAAACCTCTAACTACCAATCCCGCAGGAAGGAGCCGAACAAACCGTTAAATTCAAATTTCGATGACTAAGAGGGTCCCGAACCACGGCTATCCGCACCTCGCAAGGCAATGCAAAGACTTAAGGATGGGCGCGCATAATATGTACTGAATATGTAAGGCAGTAGAATAATAACTGACTGAAAGCCGGCAAAACCGAAGTAATCAAGAGAGAGAGTAAGAATTTAACCTGAGTAGCCTTACCATTTGAAGTATCTAACTAATAGGTTTATATGTATACAAACAAGAACCTAACCGGCCCCCATAAGCCTCGGAAGGTACAACAAATACAAAAGACACCCACTGAGGGCCCCCATAAGCCCCGGCAAGTACAAACAATATCTATTTCTACTATCTCGACTACTAATGGCCGTAAGCATACCGTAACCTCGGGAAATACTTGTTCTTGAAACTAAACTCCGAGCCTCGATAGGGTCCTCGTAGCCGTGTTCCGTGTCTCTGGACTGCTCGGGCTATACACAAGACCTTCGAGCCTCGCCGACTATGGGCCATAATGTAATTTCTATAGCTGGATACAGCCCTCACGACCTCTATCTAGGGTAGCTCAAGATGACCCTTAGAGCCTCAATTAGATAGAAATCACCATGTCCCCTCACGACCAATATAATAGGACTCAATATGGCCCCTCGCGGGCCTCAATCCGATGGAAACCTGGCTACAGCCCTCGCGATCTCAATCTGATAGAACTCAATATGACCTCACAGCCTCAACATGATAGAACTCACCATGGCCCCTGCCACTACTTTGGTTCCTTTTGGACACTATACTGCTCCCGTTAAACATAATTTTTATAGGCAACAATATTTCAACCCCGAATATCATATACAACAATCGAACTTGCTAGGGTTAACTCTGACGAAGGTTTCTATATCATCGTTATCATCTCTATTCAATTCATAACAACTGACTCTAATAGGTTTACTCTAAAACATTATAGACACAATGTCGTACTATTTTTACGATGAATGTAACTTTCCAAAAAGTACAAAATTTTTAGATACCTCAAGCATCGACTTCTAACTAGCGAGTCTCAACTGGTAACCGGTGGTTCTATTCCAATTGCAGCCCTAATACTGGGAGAATGGTGCTAATTTCAATACTAAAATCGGAAAACAAAATAATTTTTAATAATAATAGTAATCTATAATTCAACTCTGAATAATTCCACAAAACTCGTAATTTCTCGAGAGCTCAGAAGGAAGAAATACGCACCTAAGGCCCGTGGCTGTTTTGGAACACTTGGAAAATTTCACAACTTACCCGATGTAGCCTCGTTTGTCAAGCAAATTTTTGAAAATAACTTCGTAGTAATGCTTCTTGTAGGCCCGTAACTCGTTACTTGGAAATTAATTTGATATTACTTGCGTTGGTAGTGTAATCAGATAAAAGCTAAATGAAAATTACGTTTGCTCTTATCTCTTGTCGAGGGAAAATGTTTATAATCGATTCAAAGTGAAAGGAGGGGCTTTATATATACTAAGGCGGTGGAAGGGGGGCGTCATGTTGCCCATAGCGCCAGGGGATCCCTGCGCACCGCGCTCTCAAGGTGCCTCAGGCCCAGCGCACCCGCGCCGTCAAAGGATTATGACATGAGTTTGTTGTATCACCCTGTGTAGGGCCAATGTGGTGGATGACTTCAAGCAAACGGTCTAGGGAAATGTAGCTCACATTGAGGATGACAAGAGGGAGCTTGGTGAAAGAAGTTCAAAGACTAGCCCAGTTAGGGGTGCAGTTGGTGGATTCAGCTGAAGGTGGCATGGTATTGCAAAGCGGGCCGATTCATCCTTGGTAGTTGAAGTTAAGTCCAAAACAAGATGAAGATCCAGCTTCTACGAAACTTAAAGAAGCAGCCTAGAAAGGAGGTCGGTGCTTTCTCCAAAGGGGAGATGGGGTGCTTCGTTACCAGGGCAGGTTGTGTGTACCGGATATTGGTGAGTTGGAGATAGTAGATATCGTCGAGTAATACGCCGAGATACACCATTCACCCCGGTGCTACCAAATGTACCACGATTTGCCGGATATTTACTTGTGGAACGACATAAAAGAGACATTGCTAAATTTGTAGCTAAGTGCCCGAACTGCCAGCAAGTCAAGGTAGAAATACTAGAGACCAGGAGGTATGACCCGTGATATTAGCATAGCCATGGAAGTGCGAAGAAGTAAACATGACTTTATTACTACTTTACCTCTGACTCGTCAAGAGCATTACTCAATCTGGGTAGTAGTAGACTGATGATCATTAAGTCAACACATTTCTCCTAGTTAAAACCATAAATTCAGCTGGAGGACAATGCTAAACTTTATATCCTGGAGTCCGGTTATAGACTTCATGTGGTGCCATTGGCCATTATTTTAGACTAGGGTACCAGCTACCTCCCACTCGGAAGTCCTTTCTTTCAGAAAGGACTAGCACTCGTGTCAAACTCAACACCGCTTTTCACCCATAGATCGATGGGCAAGCGGAGTGGACCATTTAGACCCTAGAAGATATGCTAAGAGCGTGCACGATCGACTTTAAGGGTAATTAGGATGACCATCCGTTCTTATCGAGTTTGCGTACAACAACAACTACCATTCTAGTATCCAGATGGCCCCTTTCGAAGCATTGTATGGTAGAAGGTATAGATCTCCTATAGGGTGGTTCAAAGTTGGGGAAGCTACCTTAATCGGGCCAAACTCGATTCACGAGGCAATGCAAAATTTTAGCTCATTCGAGAAAGCTTGAAAATAGCTCGTAGCCTCCAGAAATCTTGTGAAGGTGTCGATGTGCGAAGAAGAGAGTTGGAGTATGTTGTGGATAATTGGGTATACTTGAAAATTTTGCCCATGAAAGGTGATGAGGTTTGACAAGAAAGGAAAGCTCAACCGAGATATGCGGGACCTTATAAAATTTTTTGAGGTGTATCATAGCAGCCTATGAGCTAGAGTTACCTTCGTAACTAGCAAGCTTGTGCACCCAGTTTTCCATGTGTCACTTGAAGAAGTGTATCGGAGATCCAACTCTCAGTTGTGCCATTGGACAAAGGTAGGAATAAAAGATAGTCTCTCATATTAGGAAGTACCACCTGCATCTCTTGACCATCAAAGGTAAGCTAAGGAACAAGGAAATAGTCACCAAAGTCTTATGGGGATATCAAGAAAGTTGAGGAGCTACATGGGAGCTGAAGCAGATATGATGGCCAAATACCTACACTTATTCTCAATGGCTCTAGCACATCTCGAGATATTAGCTTTAACTCCTAGAACTCAATCTAGTTTTCATGACTCGGGCCGTATGTTCAAGTCTCTTTTATGTTTTTGAATGTATGTATGAAAGATAAATTCAGTTCATTTATGTATTTTGAAATGGAGGTAGTCATTCCGATAGTTTTTGAGTTAAATAAACTGCATGTGGAAATTTTGATTGCTATTTTCTACTTCCTGTGTGATTTCTAACATTCGAGGATGAATGTTTACTGGTGGGGAGATATTGTAATTCCCTAAAACTCAAAATCTAATTCGGGACTTAAATAAGAAAATTTGAAAAGCTGTCGAAAGCTTCAGGACGACCCACCCAACAAGTCATTAGCGGCCCCACGACTCGTCGTGTGAGCCGAGAAGGAGGCTTATTAATTTAAAGAGGGGAGATAATGTAGGACCAACGAGGTATCACGGAAGTCGTTGTCACCGACCACGACCCGTTAAGTCACTCATGGTCAGGCCTGAGTTGGGAATATATTTAGTTGACCAATGTACTTGACGAAAGGGAGGCAATGAGTCGGCCAACTGCGCCGACTCACTGCTATGACTCATTAGACTTAGCATTAAATCTCTAAAATAAGACAAGGTGGTCCACGATCGGTGACTACAAGTCGTGGTCATAGACCACTACTCATTAGGTCTCTCGTAGACCTACCGAGATTCAAAGTGTAATTGACGGAGTGACCACGAGTCGTGGCCGCCACCACAACTTAGGCCACCCTGCTAGGCACCAAAGTTTTTCCGAGCAAATTTCTAAGGGCTACTTAGTAATTTCCTACTCTCCCAAGCCTTAAACTGCGTCATTTTTGTATTAATTTTAGACGTTTGGAGTGAAAAAGCAGTTCATTCCTCATTCTCACTCTAAGTTCTCGAAAAGATCGAACGTTCTCCTCTCAAGAACCCTCCAAGTAAGACTAGGACTTCTTATCTATAGCAACAGTTCAAGATTCTTCTTTGGGAAATTTTTATTCAGGTATGTGGAATTCAACAAGGGAATTGTCCTTCCTTGTGTCCCCCAAAACTCTCATATAGTTCCCCTATCAATTTAGCCCCGAGTTCTTCGAATATGAATAAAGTTTCATGTTGGGTTTCGTTAATTTCAATTGGGATAATATCCATATTTATTACTCATATGATTTTCTTCAATTTATAAGTAAATAGTTTATGTTATTGCCAAGATGATTTATAGCCCTAAATTTTTGAGTAAAGATTATTGCATATTAAATTCCGTCTATTTTGTAAAGTATGTTTTTGACCTGGTCCTAGTAATTCTTATTATATATATATATATATATATATATATATATATATATATATATATATATATATATATATATATATATATATATATATATATATATATATATATATATATATATATGTTTGAGCAAATCATTCCATTTATAATAATAATTTTAGCCTTGTCGGATGAGATTTCTTAATTCTTGAGATTGACATATATTATGAAATTCTTACCGTGTTGTTGTAATAAGTTGAGTTCTCTATTAGCTGTTAGTAGATCAGGCCAGTTAGAACGTAGAATATTTAATCATTCAGAAAATTGTCAACTGATTAGTTTGACTTCGCCTTTCCCGAGGCGTCGTGGTGCCTCTCGCCATCGACCACTCGCATTATAGATATTTGGTCCATTAGGCAGTCAAGACATTTGAGTTATATAGATCTGACCAGCCCCAGGATCCCATTTCAATTTACAGATTGTTCTTAGATGGCTGGGCAACGCTTTCGCGTGATAAGCAACTCGACCAGTCTAGGAGCCTACCTCGTAACTGGGTCCTAAGAAGACTCTAGTGGTTACTTTCAATTATATGTCCCTTACTAGTATTGGACCCCAGTTTCGAGCTATCAGCCTAGTAGTTCAGTTTAGGTTTTCCAGTGGGAGTAGGAATTAACAATGAGCGGATCGGGGTTCCAAGGCACCTGTGTTTCCGAAACTATGTTGCCAACGTAGGTTACAATATTACTTGGCTTGATTGGCCACAGACTTTTGTAATCACCCACCATGCCTTTATACCTTGGCAAGGTATATTGGGTCCTACCGGTGGGGTGCATACATTCTGGACCCATGTCTAGCCTGCCGGGTTAAATGTCAATTATGTACTCTCCCACTAGTCAATCCACCCAGCTGCAATAAGCAACTCAATTCAAGCCTAATTTAACAGTTTAGCTTAGTTCAGTTCAGTATCTCAGGATCAGTACTTTCAGATAGCTTAAGACATGCCTTCAACCATCGACAGGGTCATTTTGACCACCTCGCCATTTGTAGTTCGGGCCTGGGCTTACTCATTGGTCACTGCATGTCATATCGCTTCCACGCATTATATTCGCTATGTTTTCTCACATTTACTCAGTACATTCAAAGTACTGATGCATACTTTTATGTTGTAATGTTTCATGATACAACTGCAGGTTTTCGTACTCAGCACCGTTAGCCGCCGCAGCTTCAAATTCTCCACCTCAAAAGAGGAAGTGTGAGTCCTCATCATCCGCGGGTGTTATTTTCTTTCTGTCATTTATTAGTTTCAGTTAGACTGAGTTAGTTGGGGGCTTGTCCCAGCAACTCCTCAGTTAGATGGCTTTTAGACAAGACATGATTTTCTTTCGAATTACGTATTATTCAAAATGTTTTGAACCTTATGTTTTTAGACTTGTCTTTCATAAATGTTTTACAATATTATTTCAAAGTTCCGTTGTGCATGTTTACTCAGAATGCTAGTGAACGATAGACCAGGGGATTAGCTTGGAGTCACTGGTGGCTTCAAGTACCGTGTTACGTCCAGGGTGTAGACCCGAGTGCGGACAATGTTCCCGATCCCCCAATCTTTGAGTAACTCGTGTTGGCCTATGCTCACAATGCCAAAATCACCTCGCTACATATCTATAAAAATATCTCTTATCGGTGTGGTATGGTAAGACTTCTATGTCAACCACCCATTTTGACTCTGACCTACCAAGTGCATGCATTCCCCGTTCTTCTTTTATGAAGAAAACAACATTATAATTATTTTTCACTATGAGAGCTGTGTTGTCATAATTTTTCTATCCACTATTTTTAGCTTTAGTTCTTTTTAGATTTGGATACAATCTGTTTGGAAGTGACTTAGTTAGTTGCAATAGTAGTACCTCTCGCTCTTGATTTAGATGGGACCTTGAACTTTCCATGACCTCCAGATCTACCATAGTTACTCGAACCCTTTGGTGACTCTTGCCTCTACTTTTGTGATGAGTCCGCCCTGATTTTTAGGCTTATTTCTCATCTTCTCATTAGTAGAAGAGCTGACGTGACATCCTTCAACTCAATGGAGTCCCTACTATGCAAGATGGTCGCTGTGAAATTATTGTAAGATGAAAATGAGTTCGTGGAGTATGGTGGATTTATCTTTCTCCTTGATATTTACTTCCGATGCTGCCCAGCTTGCATGATCGTCCATTAAGCACATTTAAATATGACAAAAAATGTGTACTTTCACCCATATGTAGAGCGTACAATTGCTTTTTTAGGTACAATTTATTTTTCAATGTCTTGGACATGTCAAGATTTTCCAATCTTGTACAAAATACCACATGAATTTCTTCATCAATGATGCTATTGTCCATATCATCTCGTTATGTGACCCGCGATTGCACTAGCATCCTTTTCATCTATTTCTTCTTAATCCTCAAGTTTAATGGATTCGGGCTTTTGGATTTTTCACTTAGGGGTCGTTGGTAGGATGGATGGATAAACAAAGTTCCCCATGGATAGGATATTATCTCATGGGATTAATTATTCCACCATATATATGAGATAACATATCCCATTATTATGATAAAAATAGTGAATAAATAATTTCAAGACTAATTACCTTAATCAAGCACTAGATTAAATTATCCTGTATTTTATTCGGGATTATTTTTCTTATCCCCTCGCATCTAAACTACCCTTTAGTGCCTTGTCTATTCCTTTTTTGATGAGAAGATCTCTCATTTTTCTCTGCCATGTTGAGAAACCACTATCACTATTAAGTTTTGCTACCTCGCACTTTACTCCGGATATTTTTCTTTTCACCAAGTATAGTACTCTCAACCAAAAACATATTTCAGAAATGACCAAACATGCCTAATACCGCCATTTGGAATAAAACCCATCATAGAAATAACATAGCAATGAGATATGATAATCAACAAGGACATAAGATTTTTACATAGAAAACTCTTCCCAATAAGGAAAAAACCCACAAGCTTGAGAGGATCAAAGTAATCCACTATAATAAGAAATCTTACACTCGATAGTCCCGAGTACAATACTCAAACCACTATACATTAAAAAATTATCCTTCTTAGATTTTTTCACCTTACCCATAATATTGCCCACACTTTCATTCCTCACAAAGCTATTTCCCTATCTGTGAAATGCTTGAATCTTTCACTTCTTCATGTATCATCAAATGAGAAGTTGAAGTTTCTATTTTAGAAGAAGCAACTCAAACTTCAACCAGTCAAAAGTCTTGGTTACTTGCAATTTGCAATTGCACTGTTCTACTGCTAGTCCACAATGGTTATGCAAGTTTCCGCACCTCCTTGGGCATGGCCAATCGATTTCTCCTTTTTAGTTTCTTTTTCTTTAATGGGTAAGAACTCCCATCACCTTTTTTACTTCTATTTTGAATGTCATTTCGAAGAAATCATACTAATGTTGTGGATACAAATTAATCTGCCACCTTTTTAATATGAAGTGACGTTTGCAGCATGTATAATGGCCTATTGGCATTTTATAATAGATTGTCTACTGATGAATCGTGAAGGTTCAAGATCATGGAGTTGGTGATGGTGCTTCAATAAAGGTCCAAAGGATCTAACATGGATCTTCTTCATATCCTTATTGGCATTGATAGGGATATTTTGGAGGTATGTGATGCTTAAAGACCATAGATGACGCATCGTCATAAGCTTTATTTTACATTAATGACTAGTTAAATTTTGATCATGACATAGATGAGCTTTGAAGTATATCACCATTTTGTTTTGTTAGCTCTTGCTCAATATTTTCCCTTTATGATTTCAATTCTCGTGTTTATTTTTTCAAAAACACATTCGATAGTGTTGTCAAGGGATCAGGCTTAAGCCCAAAAGCTAGAGCAAAATAGGTTGATGAGTTCTCGTCAATGGGGCAATGCTTCAATGTATGCAATTAAGATGGCTGTTGTGTCTTGAATCTTGTAGCACTAAAACAAGAATTCATTTCACTCAATTGCAGGTTTTTAAATTTCTTTTGTCAAAATAATTATTATTCGTGTTTATTAAATTTTGTATTATTGAATCGTGTATACACTCCTATGTTCTATTGTTTCTTCATTTATATTATTTATTTGTTACATCCGTGTTTATTTTGTTTTGTATATAAATCCCTAATAGATCGGGGTCATTTTGCTCTTTTTTCACATTTTTATAACACTGATCCTGGTTTTCATTCTTTTTGATTTGTGCAACCGATGGATTTATTGTTGTCTAAAGCCTCCAATTGATTGCTAAATTACTTATCAATAGATTTTCCTTCAGAACTTCTGTTGTTATTACAAGAGAGGTAGATGTACAACTTACTTTCTGTTCTTTCAAACAATTTAAAAATATACGAGAACAATTCATTTCATATAGTACTATATGCAAAGTGGAATCATATGTTGATTTTTATAGGGCAATTTATACAAAACAAAACTCTGAGACAAATCATGATAGATGGCTAATAGTAGTGGCAGATTTTCAGTCAGGAGTGCTTGGCATATCACTGACCAAAGGACAAAGTAATTGATACTAAGCGCATATTCTAAATGAAAGGTCTCGCTTTTTAATATCTCTTTTTTCCTTTGAAAATTATGAAAACTGAAGTTGCTAGTAGATGATGTATTGTCTATGTAAGCAATGCTACTATATCTAGCTATAGATGTTGTTTCAACCACAACAAGAAACTATATCTCATCTATTTCTTTATAGGAACTTTGGGATAAATTTATTTGGCTATTTATTATAATAGCGGTGGATCCAATCGTTGTGACACAATGGTGAATGCAGAATTTGTCCCCAAGCTTAAGCCACTATTCCAGCAAAGCTTCCTTGTTATAATACTTTGGCAATTGTGAAAATGGAGAAAATTTATAGCCTATGAAAGTAATATTTCAAGGAGTAGGGTGATACATGAGATTAACTAGAATCTATACATGTTGGAAAAGGTGAGATATCCTTGATTGAAGAATATTCCAACAATGTGGGCATAAATGACTCAATACTTTATGGAATATAGACTAAGGATAGTTTAGAAAATCAGCAGAGATGGAAATGCCGTCAACAAAGGTGGTGTAAGTGAAACACTAATAGAGTTTTGAGGGGTAACGTAAGAAGCTTTGTTGAATTTTGCATTTGAAACAATATAGGTGACTTCATATATGTTACGACTGAATCCATTCTTGGATACTTATATATCTACTTTGGAAACCATAGCTATCAAAGATGGTTTTGAGTTATGTGTAAGTAATAACCCGATATAAGTTATTATGGAAATAGACTCATTATTCATGAAGAGGATAATGTATGGTAAGTGGAAGTACATGGAGAATCGAAGATGGAAGTCAATGTGATTAGAAGTTGGAGGTCTAAAGGAGAAAATCACATACAATATGTTCTAATAGAAGGAATTCAACTGGCGACTTTTTACTAACATGATTTTTTATTTTATAGGTACAATACAATTCCACAATTTTCAAAAATTACCAACAAATGTAAGAAGAATAATCAAGATAAAATGAAAATGTCTAATTTGAGGTTCAAAACAAGAGAACTAGATTGAAGCAACACCGTTAAAAAAGTAGAAAGTAGCTTAATTTGTCACAATCCAAATTGTTACATAAGGAGAAGAGCACGAAAATTAAGTGAGTACCGCTATTTACAAGATTTCAAATGCAATTTGTATAGGTTCACACTTCATCTATTTTATTTTTTATTCGATGTGTGGTAATAATTTCTCTTGAAAATTTAACTTGTTGAAGAAAATTATATATGTTTAGCCAATAAACACAATTAGAAGCCTAACTTCTGAAATTAGAATCTGAAGTAATATTCGTCTACAAGAGACCCAAGAATTATAGAATTCAAATGTGGAAGAACCCTTTTTTGGTTCTTGCACTATTGAAAACAACCTAAAATAGAGGAACCGGATCGGTTAACAAAATCGAGGAAAACCAACACTGCCCCGCTTTTTTTTATTTACCTTATTGTTTAGTTATTTTTATATAAAACGAACCCAATCCTCATTTATTTTTTTACAATTTTGTGTGAAATATATATACCGAGGTGAAATTATCTAAATTGATGGACAATATCGGCTAAATAAAAAAATTAAAAAAATTAATTTAAACAAACAAATAAAATAAAAAAATTAAAAAAATTAAAAAAATTAAAAAAATTAAAAAAATTAAAAAAATTAAAAAAATTAAAAAAATTAAAAATATTTTTATTTTTAATTATCAAAACCGACAAATAAGTGCTGGTTAGTCTGTTTGTTTTCTATCAAGATCTGAAAACTCATTGGAATTAAAAATCACCGTATCAATTCACCCTTTCTATAAGTTTTTTTTAAAAAATATACACATAAAAAATTGATTTTTCCCCCATTTTTTCTCCTCGGAGATTCCACCATCACTGCCCTCCCTCCCACTCTGGCGCTTCATTCCCTTCAGCGAACCTCCCCTTTCCCATGAAGGTACGTATTCTACCCTCCCCACATATTTTCAATTTGATTTTTTGTATATGAAAATAAGGTTTGTTAATTTTTCATTTGTTATGCATGATTTATTGTAGTTAAAATATCCTCCCTAACCATATTTGAACCCCTATTTTATTTGTGATGTCGAATGCGTGGAAAAAATATAGATTAGGATTCAAATTTTTAGCAATTTAAGTTCTTTTTCAGTTTTTAAATTTATTAAATATTGTTAACTAGCTAATGTAATTGTAGTAGTTAATTTTA
The DNA here is from genome assembly GCA_018107945.1 of Datura stramonium. Taxonomy (NCBI): domain Eukaryota; kingdom Viridiplantae; phylum Streptophyta; class Magnoliopsida; order Solanales; family Solanaceae; genus Datura; species Datura stramonium. The sequence continues at coordinate 204,711 of JACEIK010000971.1, read as the reverse complement.
TAAATTTACATAAAATTTAGATATTTGAATTTGTTAATTGAAACTTTAATTTGAATTCATCACTTTGTTAATTTTTAATTAGTAAATTTAGGTTCTTGTCATGGTTAATTTACGAATATTTTTTTATTTAAGTGTGAATATTATTATTGATTAAAATTATTCTTGAAACCTAAATATAATCCCAATAAATACAAGAATCCAGAAAGCTAATTATAAATACAATATACAAGAATTCCAATAATTAAATACAAGAAATTTGATAATCATAACTTCAAAATTACAACAATATCATAGTCATAATAAAAATTTGAATTCATACTTTGTTAATTTTGGAATTAGTAAATTTGCCTTTAATTGTTAATTTAAGAATATTTTTTCTTTAAGTGTGAATATTATTATTGGTTAAAATTATTCTTGAAACCTAAATATAATCCCAATAAATATAAGAATTCAGAAAGCTAATTATAAATACAATATACAAGAATTTCAATAATTAAATTATTAAAAAAACAAAAAAAACATGTAATTTAATTAAAATACAAAAATAAACACATAATTAAAAATTTAATTATTAATTGTTGAATATTATTTTAATTGTTGTTTGATAGATTGAAATTGAATTGATAATTGAGGTTTTTTTATTTATTTTATATATAATATAATTTATAATTAAATGTCTATAATTTTGGATAATTTTGTAGATGAATCTTCATACATGGATGTATGATAGGACTAATGAAAATTGTGGAGGCATGAGAGATAATTTTGTTGAAGGTGAATGTTTATCACTCATGCAACATAATTTTATCCTTTTCAAATTGAAGGGTTGACTAGATTTCCGTATATGAGTTGTAATTGCATGATATTTTTTAATTGCGAAGGTTCATATCTACCATAAGAATTTTATAATAGATATTATGTGTGGACTCATCATGGAGAGACCGATGCGAATGGTATATTTTATAATCTAGGTTTTAGGTGAAAGTAGTAGATCTTCGTAGAAATAGTTTTCAACATGATAGGGTATATGAAATAGTCAATGATGTTTTCTGAGATACACTATAGGATTGAACCCTACCGTATTTTGAGCAAACTCCTAATGAAGAAGCAATGCATCTATCAATAATTAGAAGAAGTCACAAGATTATATGCAAAGGGAGTCCACATTCCGATTTTTCATGCGGCTAGAATAATTAATATTATCTCGGATTGGAGTATTCCTCATGATTCTATGAACTCTATGGCTGATAGTTTGGGATATTTATTTAACTCTGAGTTCAACATACCTAAAAATTTCTATCTCGCCAAGAAATTAATTTTCATGTTAGAACTGTCGTGCGATAGAATTCATTATTGTGAAATTGGTTACATATTGTTTAAAAAACATATTATTGAAAATTATAAGTCTTTATGGACATGCTCATTTTAAGCGGACTCCTGGTAGGAAGGTTGTTCTAGTTAAGGAGATGCATTATTTACCTCTTATATCTAGGTTACAGAGGTTGTACAGCTTCGATGAGTTCGCTCCTCATATGAGATGGCACCGTAAAAATAAAAGGGAACCTGGTGTTATGTGTAATCCATCCGATGGAGAAGCTTGAATGCATTTTGATAGAACTTATTCTAAGTTTGCTAGTGAACCAATAAATGTTCATCAGTTTATGTGCATATGATCTCACACCATTCTCTCGGTTCTACTACACCCTATTCTTGTTGGTCTCGTATTCTTACTCCATACAATTTTTTGCTCGAGATGAATAAAAGAATTAGTTAATGCACATAAAATATTTCATCAGGTCGCTGTAATCTAAAATATTTTATTGATGTTTATTTGTAACCTTTTAAATAGACGCAGTTAAAAACAATTGTGATTTCATTTTGTGTGCTTATCTAATGTAGACTATTAATAATTTTCTGCATATGAGATATTGTCTGATGATGATCGCTGGAAAGTTAGCTTGTCCTAAGTATTGCATGAAAATAGTAAAGCATTCACTTTAAAAAGTAATCTTAAAAATTTATGGTTTGAGCGTCATCGTCGGTTCTTATTAATGGATCAAGAGTTTAGAAAAATGAAAGAAGTATTTAGAAAGAATAGAATTGAAAATGATTTGTCACCTCCAATATTTTCGAAGATGAAATTTGCGTAGAGTTTGTCACTTGCCTAAGATTACATAAGCTACACCTTCTAGACTTTCTAGATATGGTATTGGACATATTGGACAAACAGAGTATATTTTGAGAGTTACTGTACTAGAGGAATAATCTTCTATAATATAATCTTGACATGATGCACATTAAAAAATCATTTTGATAATTTGTTCAACACAATAGATGTTAATGGCAAGACAAAAGAGGACCCAAAAGTTAGAATGGACTTAAAGAAATATATAGGAAAAAGGAACTATGGTTGCAAGAATTGTAGAATAATAAAGTGTACAAGCCCGAGGCTAGCTATTCATTCACATTGGATGAGAAATGAGAGATTTGTGAGTCGGTGAAGAATTTGAGGATATCTTAGGCCTGTATGTGTTAAATTTGAAAGTGTGCAGATATAAATGAAGGAATGTTGTGTGGTATAAAAACCCATTATTGCCATGTTTTCATGTGAACTTTGATTGTATTGGATTTAGTCACCTTACCTAATAGGATATGAAAATAATCACATCGGTAAGTTTGTTCATCAAAGAATTGTGTTCTAACACTTTGATGGAGGGTAACCTAGCAAGAATGGATCAAAATATTTATGTCACTACCACTAAGTTGGAGGAGATCTTTCCATGTGAATTCTTTTGAGATAGAATATTTCGCTCAACTCTTACACGAGCACGCCTTGCGTAATCTACCCAAGCATGTGGATGTATTCATTTGATAGGTACCGATAGCAACTTACTATACATCATCTCTAAGTTACTTTGTCTAGCTTATTACTAACTAAAATAGTATTATACAGGACTATTGACAACTGCAAAAGATTTTCTAAATACAGTCTAAGATTGAAAGATGTATTTGTGAAGCTTATCTTGTAAGAAAACTCGCTATTTTTGTTTTAGTTTCTTCAGGGAGCAAGAGCGTATGAGAGTTAGGCTCAATCACAAGGATGACTGTGACAGTGATCCTCATAATCCACCTACTTCCATTTTTAATCGATCAGGCCTTGGTTTTAAAAATTCAAAAGACGAGGTTTGAGTAGTATGGAGATGCAATCAATTGTGGCACATGTTTTACTTAATTGCCCCGAAATACAATAATATTTTTAAATAAAAAAACAAAACAACTTTACTTATAAATGTTATAATTCATAAAATTTAAATATTAAATATTTAACTAATGAAAATCTTCAATTTGTTGGATAGTTACTTTCTAAGCATCTGTAGCAATGATGTCATATTTACGAAGTTTTTTGATTGGCTGAAAGACGATGTAAGTGTAAAACCTCACATTGAAGATATAAGTACAATATATTCATTTGCTGATTTTATTATCTTTATTTAACACTATATAGGTTCATGCTGAAAATAGTATTATTTTTCATGAACAACTAGTAAAAAGATATTGCATATGAATCCGACAATCAAGTCACCCCCGATAAACAAATACTATATGAATGGTCCAAAGTTTCAAATCAAGAAACTCCTAAGTATAAGAAAATCAACAATAGATGGTGTAAATTGAAGGTAATGTCAAAGGTCATGGTGAAATTATTGATTATTATGGTGTGATAGATAGGTATCTTAGATGATCGAAAATAAAAGATACTACTATTTCGGTGCAAGTGGTTTGATCTATCACATAGAGGTATAAAGGTTAATCAATAATATAATGTAATTGAAGTTAAGCACATGAGATAATATGATGCTATGATCCTTTATCATAACACAAAATGTTAAGAAAGTGTATTAAGTTTCATATTATTTTCATAGAGATAAAAACTGATCGGGTGGGTAGTTATAAAGACTAAGCTAGCTGGTGGTGATTGAGGTCAATAATGTCATCACCCGAGTCTACACCGTAGTCATAACACGAGATTTAGAATTACGCATGGCTCCAAAAGCTAATACTATGGGATAACATAATTCTAACATAACAACTAATAAAGCATATCTCGAGTAGAAGTTAACGAAAATAACTAATCATCATGTGTAAGGACATATTTTGTTAAAAATATTAAGTCATAAGCTGAAACTACACTACACTATCCGAAAGCCTTTACTAACTGATGAGTCAGTCGGGAAAGTCCCTAACTAACTCTAAAGTCTCAAACTAATATAATACCGAAATAAAGAAACATAACCCCCCATCCTCGAAAATGAGAAACTCACCACCGCGCCCGATAGAGTCTCAAATATGCTCCAACCGGGCGGGCCGGAAGCCCGACACTTGGATCTATATCATAAAATAATATAGTATAGAGAGTATATGGTTAGTACTTGAAATGTACTGAGTATATGAAAACGCAACTAAAATTGAGAACATGTTGTAAATCTAAGAGAAGACTGTACATAAAACATGGTTGAATAAATAAATTGTGGTAAAGTACAATGACCCTATCTATGATGCATGAATACTTACATGGTATGCTATTCAAAATATTTAATGAAATACAAGTAAAATTGGTTTTTAGGTACGTATGTACTCAAAACTCGAATCCGTGATCATAAATTGAAAATTGTAATTGACACAGACTGTACTAAGTCGAATTTGAAACTGTACTGCGTGGAATAGCATATTAAACCGGGCTGCACCCACGAGCCTCATGGATCCCGAACACAACCCCCGGGTTGGAAGGGTGTTCTATCTTTCCAAGGGTAAAAATCATGACTAATAGCATGATATCACTCAGGAACTCAAGGGAGGCAATCTCAACTAAAGATGACCCCTGCATGTGCCCACTGAGGCGAGGGAGACACTCTTACTAGAGAGGATTCCATATTCCTTGGGCTAAGAAAAATATTCTCTACTATCGAGAATTTTGTATCCTACGCGGGCACATGGGCCGAAGACCCGGTGCACTTCGAACTCCGACCTTACTTCTAAGGCTAAGTAGTATTCCCAACTGAACATAAGGAGGAATGTAAACTGATGATCTGAAGTCAATGTCCTAAGACTAGTCAAAACCACTTTATCTAACAAGGATCCCGAGAGCCTAAAGGACCATGAATATGCTAATACAGAGGGACAAAAACCGATGTTCTAAGACTAATCAGGATACATTCTGTTCAGCCGCAGGCCCAGAGTTTAAAGGATCGTAAACATGCTAATCATACTCAATTCATGAAAATCATAGACTCAAATTATAATCATATATACCGAAACCATGGTAAAATCATATATTCAAATAGACCATATTTTCAAAAATAGTGCTAAAATATGGTTGAGTCTTAGAAATCATGCAAATATCATATCGTGAACATAAATCATGAATTTGAGAAGGGAATCATGAACATGCATAGCTATTGATCATAAGCAGCTTGAAAGACATGGTTAACATAAGAGAATTCATACGTAGAATTGAAATCCTAAGATAAGGAATTTCTAGAGAATCAAATTCATTAGGTTTTGGATATAAATTAGATACAAGTAGTGAAAGAAAACCCTTGTTGGAGTCCCACATACTCTAGTTGAAGAATCTCTAAAAGAACTTGAAGCTTGTTGCACCATGGAGAGGAACTCAGTTTTTCATCCTTGATAGAAGAAGGGAGAAGATGACTTACAAAATGTTTTAGGAGTAGAATGAGGTATTAGGATAGGAAAATCCCTTAATTGTCTCTTAGGAGTCTCAAAACAACATCACTTAGGTGTTAGAAGCATAGAGTTTTACTAAAATACCCATAAAATGTCGCATGTGTTCCACCAAAAGAACCAACAACCTCTTCCAACGATTTTTTTTGGTCCACTTGTGGGTTCCAATTTTTTGCTCTAAATCATCCTCTAAACCTACTCGATGACCGAAAAGATGACTAGTACAATCTAACAACGGATTTTCCAATCCACGCATTGGTTTTGGGCAGATTATGATAATTTTCTCAATCCCTCTCGCAGATGGTTCCAACGACCAGCAATCCTTCCAATGACCGTCTTGAGGGTCGTATAATGGTCTCGGTGCCATTTTTTGCTGGTTTTTATATTCTAAATCTCTGGGATCCGATCTTTAGAGACTTTTGAGGATTAATAAATAATATATTAGATGTGGCGTACCAAAATGACATGACAGTTATTCATCAAACATTGAGGCTAAGTTGGAAAATAGTCAAGAATATCCTGAACACACATATTAGAAGAAGTTGATGCTGATGAGGTAAACAACATTACAAATATTGATGAAGAATCATCTAAGGAAAATGAATCAAACAGGGAGGAAGAATCATTAATAAATATGAAACAAGCAAAGAAGAAGAATGGGAGAATGATAGAAATGAAACAAGCGAGATAAGAATGGGATATTGATGACTAGCATGTTGATTTATTTTTTAAAAGAAATTTACTCTATACTTGTTAATTTTTTATGTTAATTTAAACTTGTATGTAGATATCATAATGTTGTTGTGATCAGGTTGAGGTTCTCGATAGTAAGACTAGAAGGGTAGTAAGAATAGTAAGAAGGCAAATAGAGGCCTATAGATCACACTAATTGTTCGAGTCCCTTTTCTTTTGCTCCTTATATGAACTCGTCTCCACCACCTTATATCCCCTTCGAAACTATGTGTTATAATCAGTTATCTATTGATTGTCTAGCCTAGTCAAAATATGAAATTACTAAGATCAATTAGAAATGTTGACCGCCTTGACTACCGAACTTCCCGAGGTGTTAGTATTACTCCCGCTTATCAGATTCAGAATTCAATTATTGGTCCACTAGGAGGTCATGACCTTTAGACTTATAGCTCGACTAGCTTTAGACCCTAGTTCATATTACAAAGCTTAGACGGCGACGACACTCTATCTAAGCCGTCTTACTCAGTCTAGAACCCAAGACGGGGGACTGGGTCCGATAAGATTCTCGTGGTACTTTCAGTTATGTATCCCTGACTAGTCTCAGGTCTAGTTTCGAGCTATGTTTGGGGTATTCCATCTAGGATTATTCAAAGGGGAGTAAGACTTAGCACCGAGCTGACCAGATTCCAACGCACCTGTGTTCCCAAAATCAAGGCTGCCAACGTAGGTTACAAGTATTTATTGGCCTGACGCCCCAAAATTTTATGATCACCCAGTTCATGCCTTTATACCCTGTCAATGTATATTGGGTCCTACCGGTGGGATGTATACATCAGACTCCACGTGGTTACATGTCGGTTATAGACTCTCCCATTAGTTAGTTCAGCCTAGTCTCGTCCAGCCTAATTCGTATCGTATTCCGTGACTTAGAACATGCTTTGACCATCAGACAGGGTCTTCTAGACCACCTCAGTATTTTAGTTATTCAAATCAATAGCGTTAGTTAGTCATTGCATGTCTTTCAGTTCAGTATTTTTCTTATTATTTATTCTATTGTGTTGTTCCTTCCTCACTTACTCACATTCAAAGTACTCGATGCATACTTTTATGTTGTATCATTTTATGATACAAATGGTGGGTCTTAGTCTCAGCTTCGTTAGCCGATTGCTCATCGAAGATCTCATCTTTACTAGTTGGTGAGTCCTCATCTTCAAGGACGGAGATTTATTCATTCATCTATATTTTTTTCATCTATTTTAGATTTGGAGTTAGTCAGCTTGTCCTACAACTCATCACTATAGAGGCTCGTATGTAGATTTTTTTCAAGCTCGATTGGTATGTCGACTTGTAATATTGTTTTAATATTTTCAAACACTATGAATCGCCTTTTATCTCTTTATGTAATTACATCTTTGCTTTAAACTTCCCTGTATGTATTTTTACATTACTTAGAATGCCAAGTGTATGATAGACCAGGGGTTGACTTGGGGTCACGTAGACTTCAAGTACCGTGGTTTCGTCTGTGTAAACCGGGTGTGACAAACTTGGAGGTCAGCACTAGGTTTAGAATATCCTTGAATGTCCGAAAGTCGCATCGAGTAGAGTCCTCTTCATGGGTGTGAAGACACTTATGATGGGGAGGCTATGAGATGTCATTAGAAACTTCTTTATTTCATACTTTATCGTGTGTTGAAATTCGGCCATAATCATTCTCCTAACTTGTGCTCGCTTCATTTCAAGAATCATGCCTCCCGATCCAGTAATGGAAGGAGGGCCAATATGCTCAACGGCCGGCACCACCAGCCCCTTAGGATGACTCGGTATCTACCATAGAATTTAGGCGGCTATTCACCGCTCGCCCAAACTATGACAAACTAGGTGAACAAACAAATGGTTCCACCACACACCTGCTCTGGGTATTAGCTGCATGAGTGCGGGATTTCACTAAGATGAAACTCGGACGTTCATGGATCTAAGGTGGGAGAGGACCCACAGGGATTTGTGGACGATTAAGAAGATCACCCAATCATGGGTGCCGGCCCCTTAGAAAGTGTCGACTTGGCTGCCAACCAACTGAAAGGTAGTTGTCACGCTCGTCTTGGGAGGCATGACTGGCACCTGGTGCGCTACTAGGACATGGACTATTGGACTACTGAGCCTAAGAACTTCTGTGCCAGGCTGGCTCTAATTCTAGATTTATGAAAAACAACGGGCTATATAACGATCGCAATACAAATTCTCCACCGACTAGGCCTATAACCACTGTAGGAATATAACAACAACTGTAACTGAGCATAAGGGAATCTATGCGGGCCGACAAGGCCACCATGCTGATTAGTTATCACTAAAATGTATAATCAAGTGCTGAATTGATCTATGACCGACAAGGTCACCAACTCACAACCGAAAAAGGCCCTGGCAAAGGCCAATACATGCAAACCGAAACATACATACGCCCCACACGACCGGTACACTAACTACAGGGAATATACAATCCGCAAGCCTCTAAGAGTAATAAGATAGGGCGGGACAGGGCCCCGCCTACCCTAAACCTTTAGCTATCAAGCTCCTGGATGATGAGCCGAAGACTTCAGACGCCGGATGGAACTATGAGGGATCCGCTTCTCGTCTATGAGTACCGTACGCAAGTAATGCAAAGGCCCTTAAACGGGCGTCAGTACCACTGGTACTGAGTATGCAAAGCAATAACTGAAAATAACTGAAAGCAAGCAATAATATAGATAGATACTGAAGTAATAAGAGACGGGCTGAGGCCGATCAAAAGAGCGAATCTCATCAAGAGAGTAAGAGTCATACCTGATAACATGGTGGTCTACTTTCTATCTATTAATAACTAACACAACATAGCATACAAGAACCTTACTAGCCCCCAGAAGTCGTAAGGTACCAACCAACACACAATCTATATACCCCTACCCAGGTCATACCATCCACCTAGTAACTATGAGCATCCCGATGGCCCCTTGGGTATGCAACTTGGGCTCGCCGGGCCCCGACTATAGTTGTATCTCGGAACTGAGGACTCCCGAAATCTGAAATATAAAATCTCGTAATCTGGAAACCGCACTGCACTCCCCCGGCGCAAGCGCCGACTGGGTGTGATATAGTGCCGATCAGCCTGCTATGGGGAATCTCGCATCCCATCTTCGGCTCCGCCGGCGACGACATGCCACTCCATAGAGCGATGTATCTCGTCTTTAGCGAGCGAGTCGACACAACTATTAACCCCCAAGTGTCAAGGAAGCTCTAAGGGTGCCCGACACACAACAATCATGTCTCCACCGATAGCAATAACCACATGTAATATATATATATACCGAATCTTATAATAATATTTATTTTTGGTATTCTGCTTTTGAATTTCATACCAAATATACTCGAATTCGATATCAAATATGTCAATCTCGATCCCGAAATATACTGAATCTAATACTCGAGATATAATGAGTCCAAATAATATTTCTGAATATTCTCACTGGGAATTATACTGCTTACCGAGTTTCATGCTGAACACGTATAATAATTTGGTGCTTACCGAACTCATACTAAATATAAGATACGACTTCTGAAACATTCTACCGGAATTTGCAATTATTATTGCATCGAACTACTAGCTTGGCTTCGAAAGAAACTGCTTTACATACCTCAACTGCCTTTATGATTAATTACATGTAGTTCGGCTAGTATTCAACTATTTCTCCCAACTGTATTCATATTCACGAAAGAAAGAATTAATTCTACTATTATTTTGGAAAGAAACCATACTTATGGATATACTATCGCCTATTCTTCGATCAAGATCAAGAATGACCGAAAACTCGTAATTTCTCGAAAGTATAGAAGGTAGATATATCACTTTAGTGGTCGGGAGTATAATAACACTAGTTTGGGCGCAATTCCACTTACCTTGATTCGCGTGATGACGATTCGTCGGCCACCATGAAACTAACTCCGCAGAATGCTCGCATCTTTATACTTTTGCTACCCGGTTAATTTTGAGTTTAGATTATGCTTTGACGGCTTAATCGGACGGAGATTAATGAAACCCTTCGCTCCCCTGTTTACCGGTCGTTCACTGGAAATTAAATGTAAGGAAATGATTTAAAAAGGTGGGAGGCCTTATATACTGGGGCCTTTAAGTCGCATGTTATCAAATGCTACTTATGTCGCATTTGTTTGCATATGTCTAATCTGTTGTCCGGGTCTCTCCTCGGGGGCCCTTTTCTCGGCATGTATGGCATTCTAAAACTTTAACCAACATGCGAATAGGCCAACTAAGTGTCAAGAACTTTACGGGTAAATAAAGAGTCTGTGTCTCGTATGAGCAAGGAAGGAGGGGAGGCTAGGCTGGAGCAAGATTGGTGGAATGGGAGGAGTTCACTATAGCCTTCCTAGACAGATCTTTCCCTTGTGATTTCGGGAAGGAAAAGGTAGCGAATTTCATGAACCTGAGATAGGGAAAACAGGACTGGAGGAGTATGCCTGAACTAATTGTGCTGTCCATTTAATAGATAGGTCCGAGCCAAGGCTCTCATGTTAAAGTTTGTAAATAGAGTATCTAATTTGGTCCTCCAAGAGTGCAGGACAGCGATGATGATCAAAGATATTGACCTCTCCAATCTGATTGTTTGTGCCCAGATTGAGGTTGAAAAACTAGACGTGGAGAGAAAGAATAAGCGTGAAAGGATCGGCCAATCGCATCTTGGCCATCAGAGGTATGGCGGTAGAAACTGCCCACAACAACAACAGCAGAGGGCTCCAATACCCAGCTCAGCCAAAGACCCATACCTTTCGATCCCCGCCCGATTAGAGGGGTGGAGCATCTAGCTCTAAAACTCGTAGTTACGCGTTGCTAGTAAAGGTATCCAACTCTCCCTAAGTATGTCAAGAATCACCCGGGAGAGTGTCTTCAAGGTCGAGAGGGTTGTTTTGGCTATGGACAACTTTGGAACCGCTTAAGGGAATGCCCGCGGCCAGGACGTGGGGAGATCACACCATCACTCACAAGCCTAAAGCAGCCGAATCTCTCTCAATGTGCTAACACATCACGTATAGAGGGCGGTCAACACTAAAACTGTTTTTATGCATTATCATCTTGTCAGGATCAGGAGAACTTACTAGATGTAGTTACGAGTTTGTTACGTCTTTTCCACTTAGATGTATATGCCCAGCTTGATCCGGGGCCGTACTATCATTCGTGACTACCTACATAGAACTTCGCTTAGATATTAGTCCAAAAGTACAATTAGAACCCTAGTATCCACCCAGCTGACAAGCCGCTAGAGCTAGTTGGGTGTATAGAGACTGTCAAATCTCAGTCTGTAATAAAGTCATCATTCCAGCTGACCTTGTAGAGTTAGACATGGTCCACTTCAACCTCATTCTTGGCATGGATTGGGTTACACTTCTGCTATGCCTCGCCTTGACTCGCGTAACTAGGGTCGTCAGGTTCCGCCTTCCTAATGTGCCACTCTAGAATGGTCGGGCAGTAGTTCAGCACCGAAGGGTAGGTTTATTTCCTACCTTAAGGCTAGAAAGCTTATTTCTATGGGTGTATTTACCATCTAGTTCATGTCATGGATTCTGATTCTCGAGACCCCAACAATCCGGGGCCGGTCCTCGTTGTTAGAGAGTTCCTGGGATGCTCCCTCTCGAAGATCTTCCCTTGAGTTCCTCCCTAACGGGAAATTGACTTCGAAATAGACCTTGTTCCGGATACTCACTCTATCTCCATCCCTCCTTATAAAATGGATCCGGTTAAACTTAAGGAGTTGAAGGAGTAGCTAAAATATCTCTTGATAAGGGTTTACTGCACTAACATCTTCTCTCGGGGTGCTCTAGTGTTGTCTATAAAGTAAAAGAAAGATGGTACTCTTTAGAATGTGAATCGATTACCGTCGCTTAAATAGGTTACAATCAAGAACAGTATCCCCTACCCAGAATTAATAACCTTATTCTGATCAACTTCAGGGAGCTAGCCGTTTCTCCAAAATAGATCTCAAAAAGTCGGGGTATCACCAAGAAAGAGTCGAGAGTGTGAAATATCGAAAATAGTTTTCAGAACTCGATATGGTCAGTTCGAGTTTGTGGTTATGAACTTTGGACTAACAAATGCCCCTACAGCTTTTTATGAACCTGATGAACAGAGTCTCCAAGAAGTATCTAGATATGTTCATCATTGTATTCATCGACGCATATTTTGGCATACTCAAAAATGAGGAAGAGCATGCTAATCACCTCGAGGATAGTGCCGTACACTCGAGACCGCCACTGTTCGCCAAGTTTAGCAACTGTAAATTCTAGTTGAATTCTGTGACTTCTGGGTCATGTGGTTCCGGTGAGGGTATCCAGGCTGATCCTCAAAAGATAGAAAAAGGAAAGATCGGCCCACCTACCTCTCCAACTAAAATCGAAGCTTTTAGGCTTGGCCGGCTATTACCGACTCTTATATAGGGTTTTTCTTCTATAGCATCTCCACCGACTAGCTAACTCAGAAGAAGGTGAAGTTCCTTTGGGTTAGGATACGTTTGAGAAGAGTTTCCAGGAGTTAAAAACTCGACTCACTATCGGCTCTAGTATTGACTCTACTGTAAGACTGATGGATTTGTAGTGTATTGCGACACTTCCATAGTTGGACTTGGTTGTGTCTCTGATGCAGTGGGACAGCAATAGCCTATGCCTCTAAGTAGCTCAAGGTTCATGAGAAGAATTATCCAACTCGACTTGGAGTTCACAGCAGTTATATTTGTATTAAAGATATGGAGACATTACCTATACGGGGCTAACATGGATGTTTTCACCGATCACAAGAGCTTTCAATACATATTCACTCAGAAGGGATCTGAATCTTTCGCCAGAGAAGGTTGTTAGAGCTCCTGAAGGATTATAAAATGAGCGTGCTATATCACCCGGGCAAAGCTATAATGGTGGTAGCCGATGCCTTGCTGCAGTGTTTATGGGTAGCGTGGCTCATTTTGAGGAAGACAAAAAGGAGTTGGCAAAGGATATGCACAAGTTAGCTCGATTGGGAGTGAAGTTGGTTGACTCAACTAAGTGGTGAGTGGTGATGCAAAGCGGTCAGACTCTCTTTGGTTGTTGAAGTTAAGTCCAAATAGGATGAGGATCCCATTCTTCTTAAATCAAGGAAGCAAGCCTAAGGGAGGTTGAGGCTTCGTAGGGGAGATGGTGTGTCTGCTATCGTGGCAAGTTGTGCATACCTGACATCAGTGACCTGGAGATAGCGTATATTGGATAAAGCATATAGTTCGAGGTACTCCGTCCACCCTGGTTCTACTTAAATGTATCGCGATTTTTATGATATTTATTGGTGTGGAACGGCATGAAGAGAGACATCGCCGAATTTATAGCCACGTTCCCAAACTACCAGCAAGTCAAAGTAGAGCATCAAAGACCGGAGGTATGACCCAAGATATCAACATACTTCCACATGGAAGTGGGAAGAAATAAATATGGACTTTATTACGTCTACCGAACTTCCAAAGAACATGATTCCATATAATGTGGTATAGTATAGTAATGTAAGTAGTAGACCGAATGACTAAGTCAACACATTTCCTAACAGTTAAAATGACGGACTCACCCGAGGACTATGCTAGACTTATATCTGAGTTGGTCGCTTCATGAGGTGTTGTCATCAATTATCTAAAACAGAAAATTTCGGCTTCACCTCACATTTATAAAAGTCTTCTTAAAGGACTTGGCACTCAAAGTCAAGCTTAGCACAACTCTTAACCCGCAGACAGATGGGCAAGCTGGAGCTGACTATCTGTGACTTTAGATGATATGTTGAGGGCGTGCAATCGATTTCATGGGTGGCCGAGATGATCATCAGCTTCCTATCGAGTTTGCATACAACAATAGTTAACACTCCGTATCCAAATGGCCCCGTTTGAAGCATTGCATGGTAGAAGATGAAGGATCTCCTATTGGATGGTTTGAGGTTGGTGAAGCTGCACACCGGGCCAAACTCGGCCCATGAAGCTATGCAAAAGGTACCTCATCAGAGAAAGATTGAAAATGCAAAGTCGCCAGAAATCTTACGCAGATGTGAGGAGAAGAGAATTGGAGTTTGCTGTAAATGACTGGGTCTGTCTAAAAATTCCACCCATGAAAGGGGTGATGAGGTTTGGGAAGAAGGGAAATCTCATTCCGACGTATTGCAGACCCTGCCACGTAGTTCCAGGCCAATTGGCAAGGTAGCCTATGAGTTGGAATTACCTTCAGAGTTGGCTTCTGTGCATCTAGTATTTCATGTGTCATTATTGAAGAAGTGCATTGGTGATCCAACTCCAATTGTGCCATTGACAATGTAGCAATAAAGGATAGTCTCTCATACAAGGAGTGTCCCAATTCAAATCCTGACCGTAAGGTCTGAGCCGAGAAACAAGGAGTTGGCTTCAGTTAATGTCTTATGGAGAAATCAACAGGTGGAGGGAGCTACGTGGGAGGACGAAACAGATATGATGGACAAATATCCACTCTTATTCTTACCTATCATATAACTTGATATATCATTTTTGCCCTAGAAATCAATTTAGTTTTCAAATTCAATTCATGTGTTTAAGTTTCTTTTGTGTTTATGGAGGTATGTATGAAAAGAGAATTCAGTTCAGCTATGTAGTTTGAATCGGATATTCATTCCATCAGTTTTTTTTTTGGCTAATGATCAGTATGTGAATATTAAAATTTGCATCTCTTTACTTTTCTATGTGTTTTCCAACATTCGGTGACTCCAATGTTCCCAAGGGGAGATATTTTTATACCCCGAAAGCTCAAAGATCAGACTAGGGAATTGAAATTGAGAAAAGTTTAAAACTGTACTAGGGCACAGAACGAGTCGGAAGTGACTACAGCAAATTTCATGAGTCGTGATGTGACTCGTGGGGAGACTAGGGGATAAGTTTGAAATTTGAGGAAAAGGGATCCCCACGGCATGATAACAACTCGTGGTCAGGCCCCACGAGTCATTAGGTCAATTGTGGGGTGGTGAGTAAGAAAGGAAAAAAAGAGGGAGGCAAAGAGATTTGACAGTGGCACTCACAAGTCAGCGGTCACCTCGTAATGAGTCTTCATATTATTCGTTAAGAGCCCAGGAGATTTGTCCAACAGTGTACCTCACGGGTCAAGCAACGAGTCGTGGCCATAAGGGATTGAGTCATTGTGTCCCTCGTGGCAAATTTCAGTGTTTACCAGGAAGTGTAGTCCACGAGTTTGACCATGAGTCGTGAAGTCACTAACCATGACCCGTTAGGTCACTCAGGACTAACACCTGTGGCTTTTCCCGTGATTTTCCAAGGGCCTTTTGCAATTTCATCTTCCTAAACTTGAAACTACGCTGTTTTAGTCATGATTTTAGACTTAATAGTGGGGTTATATGGTTTTCCTCATTCCCACTCGCATTCTCGAAAAATTACACGGGTTCTCACTCTAGAGCTCTTAATCAAGGTCTAGGGTTCCTCATCCATTGAAGTAATTCAAGCTTCCTTCTCTAGGGAATTTTAGTTAGCTATGTGGGAATTCAACAAGATGATAGTTCTTCCCTTGTGTCCCCAAAACCCTTCTTAATTTTCTATATGAATCCCATCCTTGAGTTTTTGAATGCGAAGAGATTATATGTAAACTTTTTTGAATTCACATAGAATGATATCCCCTGATTAATTTTAGACACATATTTCCATTAGTTCATGAGTAAATTGATATTATTTCTGCAAAAGTGAATTTCTAGCCTGTAGATTTTCGATTGTGGAGAAATTTTGATGGTGTTTTTGTTTAATCCATGTGGAACCATCATATATATTAATAACGGGTATTTTCCGACTAGCTAATGATAGTATTGATGTTTATCTCTCAGGCAAAGTGACTTCAACCCTAGTTCTTGAGGGTAGAACAAACTAGAAATTCATGTTTAAATGATAAAACCTTGGAATTCTCTTTGATTATACCAGTGTAGTGAATTTCCTTATAATTTTACATGCTAAATTCTCGCTAGGATACATGATTGTCTAGCCTTAGTCAAAATATGAAATTACTCAAGGTCGGCGTAAATGTCACTCTGATCAATTTGACAACAGAACTTCCCGAGGTGTCAGTATTACCTCCTATTTATCAGATTCAGAATTCAGTTATTGGTCCACTAGGAGGTCATGACCTTTAGACTTATAGCTCGACTAGCTTTAGTACCCTAGTCTCGGGACATAATTTGTTCTTTAGATGGTTGTGACGCTTCTATCTAAGCAAACCCGACTAGTCTAGAACCTAGTACTAGAATCTGTCTAATAAGACTCTCGGGGTACTTTTAGTTATGTATCCCTGACTAGTCTTGGGCCTCAGTTTTGAGCTATCAGCTTAGTATTCCGCCTAGGATTATTTAGTGGAGTAAGACTTAGCACCGAGCGGACCAAAGTTCCAATGCACCCAGATTCCCAAAATTACGTTGCCAGCGCAGGTTACAATATTTATTGGCCTGATTGGCCCCAGACTTTCTTGATCACCCAATTCATGCCTTTATACCCTAAAGGCGTATATTGGGTCCTACCGGTGGGGGTGTATACATCGACTCCATGTCTACCTCACGTGATTACATGTCGGTTATCGACTCTCCCACTAGTCAATTTAGCCTAGTCTCCGTCCAGCTTCGCTCTTCAGAATATTATTCCAGACTTAGAACATGCTTTGACCATCAGACAGGGTCTTCTAGACCACCTCAGTATTTTAGTTATTCAGATCAGTAGCATTAGTCTGTCATTGCATGTCTTTGGTTTAGTATTTTTCTTATTATTAATTCTATTGTGTTATGTTCCGTTCACTTACTCAAGCAGATAATCAAAGTATTGATGGCTACTTTTATGTTGTATCGTTTTATGATACAGCTGCAGGGGCTCAGTCTCGAAATTTTCCATTAGCCGATCGCTTATTGAAGATCTCAAACTTTACTAGTTGGTGATTCCTCATCCTTTGAGGACAGAGATTTATTCAATTCAGCTATATTTTAATTTCCATCTATTTTAAATTTGGATTTAGTTGGGGGCTTGTCCCAGCAGCTCATCAGCCATAGAGGCTTTCAGACGAGATTTTTTTCTCAGGCCTGTGATTGGTATTTCAGACTTGTAATGTTGTTTTAATATTTTCAAACACTATGAAATCAGCCTTTTTATCTCTTTCATGTAATTACATTTCTTGCTTTAAACTTTCGCTCTATGTATTTTTACATTACTCTAATGCCAGTTTATGATAGATCATGTGGCTGACTTGGGTCACTTGTGACTTCAAGTATCGTGTTTCATCCAAGGTGTAAGCTTGGGGCGTGACGCTATGCATCCCCCATACTACTAGGTCCACCTCAAAGCCTCCATTCACTAGATAGACCCATTATACATAAATGCTCGCACCTTTCATGCATCCACCATGGGCTAACATCCACGCTGCCTACTTTTCTCCACGTGGGTCATCTCCATATCTATCCAGTTTTGGACATAGGGATAGCAAATCTGCATCAGACTTATAGACTTCCATACCACCTCTCGACCCAAATTTATAAACTTACCGCACCGCAAAGGGCACTGCACCCGCACATCTACCAACGCTAGCATCACCAAGTGGTGACCTACAACTAGATAGAGAGTCAATATAGGTAGATTGGCGATTGATATTGATGGACTTGGAAGTTCTACCCTCATCTATAAGAGGCTCTTCAAGAATATTAAAAATTCCTAGATTTTTTGGCTAAGTGTGAGCAAGAAAATAAAATTAGGAAGCTCGATAAAGGTGGTTCGTTTCATACTAGGGGTACAAAGAGCCAACGGATGACACAAAATTATATCTTTTGAGCAACCCACATAAAGAAAAGAAAAGAAGAATGAGTCTTGTTATACCCCGTAAATTCCCGACCCATAGATGGCCTACTCGCATGTTGGTTAAGAGTTTTTGATGCCATACATGCTAGGAAAAGGCCTGGGAAAGATCTCGACAAGCGCCAAGTCGGCGCGTCGCAAGGCAAATGCGACTTATAAATCGCATTCCATAAATGCGACTTAAAAAGAATAAAAGGGCCTCCCACTTCGGTTTATTTCATAATCATTTCATAATTTCCAGAGAACACGCAGGGAAAACAGGGAGAACGGAGGTTTCTTGATAATTTTCATCCGAATAATGCCGTCAAACGCGGTCCAAACTCAATTAATCTCGCATACCGAGGTATTTAGCAAGAAGGGAGCATTCCTACGAGTTTAGTTTCGTGAAATCCGCCTGGCGAATCATCGTGATACCGATCCAAGGTAAGTGGAATTGCTCCAAATTAGTGTCAATATACTCCTAGCCCTAAAGTGAGAGTATTTCTCCTTTCCGGACTTTCGAGAAATGTAACAGTTTTCGACCGCTTTTTGATAAGCTAAAGTTTGGCCATATATATCGAAAGTAATGTTTTCTTCCAGAATATTAGTGTATTTAGTTCTAATTGATATATATATGAATGCAAATTGGGAGAAATAGAAGAAGTACTGACCGAGCCTTCGTTAGTCGGAAGATCCAAGCGGCGTATGTAAAGCTAATTCCTTCGGCAAGTTAGTAATCCAAGATAGTAAATAGTGTGAAATATAGAAGAAAGAATTCAGAAGTCCAGAATTGAGTCCAGTATGAGTTTAGCAAGCGTGTTTTTGAATTTAGCAAGCATGTTTATAATATTATGATATATGTTCGAATAAAAGAAGTTAAGTAATATCGCATGCATAATATCCTTATACAATATAGTCAGACAGTCAGATAATATCTCAGATACAGTATAGCGCAATACCGATGATATCCTGTATACAAGATAATTCAAGAGGAGAATCAAGATAACACAAAAGAGTTCGTAATGAGAAATCGAATACATATAGTATTTTCATTCAAACATGCTTGCTATATGTGATTATTGATCGTTGAAACTTGTTTGTGTTATGAGGGCCCCTTTGAGCGTCCTCGCGCTTCGGGGTTGGTAACCGTGTCGACCCATCATGAGGGTGGGGATACGTCTACCCAAGGGAGCGGCCTGCCGTCCGCAGTAGGACGGTAAGTGATGGGATTGGAGCATTCCCATATCAACGATCAAGATAGCAAAGATGTGCTTTACCCTCGTTGTGCGCTTGTGCCAAGGGAACAGATTAAAGATACGCATACGTTGTCAGCTTACAATTTACGCACAGAGTCCTCCGGCCTGCATACGCTATTTATATCGAGGCCATAGCTCGAGCCGAGACCTGTGGGCCAATAGAGGTGCTCCTAGTTAATGTATTTCCAGTGGAGTGACTTATTTTGGATGGTTTTGACTCGGGTAGGGGTATTAGATTGTTTGTTGGTTGGCACCTTCCGGCTTATGGGGGCTGGTATTGGTCCTTGCTTGCTATATATATATGTATATATATGTTATATATTGGCTAATAGAAAGCAGGTCGCAACGTCGATAGGTATGCTCCTGCCTTACTCTCGCACAAAAGCCTCGGCTTGCATCCTATCGCCCGCATACCATATTTTCTACCGTTCGAGAGTTTCTAGTTTTATTGTTTATTCATTTATGATCAGCTTGCTTTGTGATACTTGGTAATGGAAGGGTACTGACGCCGTTTGGGGCGCTGTATTACTTACTTGCAGGTATTAATAGACGAGGAGGCGATCCTCGTGATTCCAAAATTGTACCATAGAGTCATCGCCTCCCGTCATCCGAGCTTAGATCATTCGTGAGGTAGTTCATTTTCTTTGTTGTATAGTACGGTAGGTCGGGCCCCGTCCCAACCATCTTAACGTATTCATAGAGGCTTGCGTACATTGTGTATATATATCTCCCCGTGGTTAGTTGTGCTCTGGCTGTGTGGGGCCGTGCGTATGCTTAGCTTTAGTGTTGTTGATTGTGTTAGATGTGTGGGGCCGTATTCAGTTAGTAGTGGTGACCTTGCCGGTCACATAGATATTCAGTATTCATTATATTGAGTTAGAGATAACTAGACAGCATGGTGGCCTTGTCGGGCGCATAGGTTTCCCTATATGAGTGTGACTCTGGTTAGCTGATGTTACAGGTGTGGCTATAGGCCCGGTCGGCCGGAGGCTGTATTTACAGCCGTTATATAGCCCGTTGATTCCGTGAATCTGAGTTAGAGCCAGCCAGGCACCAGATGTTCTTAGGCTCAGTAGTCTAGCATCCCAGGTCCTAATAGGGCACCAGGTGCCAGTCATACCCCCCAAGGCGGGGCGTGACAAGTTCGATCCGGATTAATGGGTCGAGCCAAGGACTGAGCAAGCCTATGTAAGTTTTAAAAAAGTTATCAAAAAGTAATGATATGACCTTATGTATATACTAACTTTTATTTATAAACATGCAGACTCAGTATCAACAAAAGTTGCATGAGTACATCCAAATTCAGCAAGCCAATAACCAAGGTGAATCAACCCAGACTCAACCGAATGTTGCAATAAAGTTGTTGTCTAAATGTTGTCCTCCTATGTTCAAGTAAGTGAAACAAAGATAAACAAATAGAAATTCGAGGCCACTGAATTCACTATGTGTCCTTAAGGAATTTAATCCCCTCGTTGTACTTGAGGTTTTAGACTACTTCCTTCCAAAATGAAATGGACATACCTGTTAATGGTGTAGCAGTAACTCAAACACCAAAACTTTGTCGAACTTTAAGTATAGTAACAAATCACACAACAAACTCAATTTTGTTTATTCAAAAGTATGCAAAATGTTCAAAAATTCTGTATTTGAAATGAAGGAAAAAGTCCTTTATTTATAGCCAAAGAACTAAAGTGAAGTGGTGTGGAAATACTTGTTCAGTTGGTTTCTATTCGAAATGAATATCGTTGGGAAAGGAAATATTTCAACTTTACTTGCATAGCACCTTTGTTTCATAGGTAAGGACTTGTGGAACGCAGGTGCAACGCAGGTCCTCTACCAGATTGCGTGAAAAGTCAACTCAAATTTTAAATAAATTTTGTCTAAAAAAATATCAATCAATCAGAGTATATGACCAAATCCAAATCCAAATTCGAATCTGAAGTCGAATCCGAAACGAAAGTCGAAGTCGAAGACAAAGTCGAGATAAGCAACGACAATAGTGCGAGGGAAGACTTTCTTCTCAAATATTTATTAGTTATAAGATATTCTTCTCAATATAAGCATAGATATTTTCCTTTTTCTACCAATGTGGGACAAAGTTCCTTTTATAAAGAAACTTTTTAACTTTTTCTTCCCTCCAAATTAATTTCCTTCCATTTTCCAATCACTCTCAACACTTAACTCCAACACTCCCTCACATGAATGGGAAATGGCTATATAAAAATTTTAATGCATGAAAAAAGTATGTGATTTGTAAGTAATAATTAATTGCATCTAGCTAAGTAGGTCTTCCCTTGAACTTTCTGTAGTGAACATATATCAGATATACTAGGTCAATCAGTAGATTTTATATCTTTGAACCGTCAAGCTTCGATGTATACCTAGACAACATAAGTCATATAATTAATCCTTTAAATGTCTTAGGTTCTCATTGTTTTATTCGTTTCATCCATGAATACTGTCTGGTTTCATAAATGCGTAGAGAATTGGCCATACAAAATTCTCCTTGAAGCGGCTTACACTTTATACTTATATAGGTGATTCCTAAATGTGTTATTCCATAGATACATCATTCGACATACCTCGTGTCAAACTTACAAATATTTAAAAAGCCTTTAATTCGTTATCTTTGTTACTGAATATTGTCTCAACACGAGAATAGACCAAAAATTATTTTGACAATGTTGAACCGTCATCAATGACTTTTCTTGATCTTCTTGAACCTAGATCTTGAGATCTCCAGTATTCTAGGTAGAGTTACCACCACGATGACTTGTCCTTGGCCATAGTCCCATTCCCTTCGATGATCTTTCAACCGCCTCTCTAGGTAGGCCTTTTGTAAGTGGATCCGACACATTATCTCTTGACTTTACATAGTCAATTGTGATAATTTCACTAGAGAGTAGTTGTCTAATGGTATTATATCTTCGTTATATTTGAAAAGACTCTCCATTATATATTACACTCCCAACCTTTCCGATTTCCGCTTAGCTATCACAAGTATACATATTGGAGCTAACAGTTTGGAGGTAGAATGGAATGTCTTCTAGGAAATTTCTGAGCCATTCAGCCTCTTCACCTTCCTGGTCTAAATCTATTAATTCAGACTCCATTATAGAGCAAGAATACATGTTTTTTTGGATGACTTCCAAGACACTGCTCCTCCACCAATGGTAAAAACTTATCTGCTTGTGGATTTAGTTTCAATTAATCAGTGATCCAATTTGCATCACAATATCCTTCTACAATTGTTGGATACTTGATGTAATGTAAAGAAAAACTTTTAGTATATTTTAAATACCCCAAAACTCATTTCTTAGCTATCTAATGATTCTGATAGGGATTACT